>JANHFQ010002953.1:59015-69392 GCA_032468035.1 Aparallactus werneri
CATGACCACAGAGATGTCTTCGGACAACGCTGGCTCTTTGGCTTTGTAACGGAGATGAGCACCGCCCCCTAGAGTCGAAAACGACTAGCACGTATGTGCAAGGGGAAATCTTTACCTTTACCTTTACCTTTACCTGCTTAAAGAGAACACATTAATTGTTACAGAATCCATACATAAATTGAGTGAAAGGTAGAAGTATATAGAAATAAGATAGGACAAGGAATACAGCCGTGTTGTGACATTGTATTTCTATCCAATATAAATGTACAGTAATATTTTTTTCTAACTTCTCCAGGGCTGCATCCATTAGGATCTTCTCTACTTTTATCCCAACCTTCAGAAGACATCTCTAATTGAGAAAAATTGATGAGCCCCAAATCACCATGGCCTGTGTTTGAATGGAGACTTGAACTGATTATTCCTAGTCCAAGTCCAATCCCTACCCACTAAACTACAGAGAAGCCTCCTTCAGAAAGGGTTATTATGGCATTATCCATATAAGCTTTTCTTTCTTCTGTGGTCCTGAATAAGAAAGGCTATTTTCATTTCACCTCAAACTTAATGGTTTCTTGTAACATCAATTCACACATTCAGCTGTCAGCCAAGCACATGATAATGAAGAGAGATAAGTTAGTCTCTTATTTAGCTAAATAATTGACACAACACAAAGGATACCTTTAACGTTTTGATAACTGTAGTGATTTTTCTTGGGTAGATCCTGCCTCTTCCTATCTATGGACTTCAGAAAAGATGAATGCAAAGAACTTGTCATCCTGAGCCAATAATTAAGTCAGTTCCTTATCGGTTCTAAGTAGAGATGCTGCAGATGAAAGAAACCATCAATGCAGTGAGCAAAGATGGTAAGAACCAGGATGAAGAATGTCTTCCAATGTTGCCTAATGCAGCTTTTGAAGAATAGTTTTGGGAGAAAGCTTCCAAAGAATTTCAGGGAAAATTAATATTCTGAGAGGATTCATGAATTTTCTTAGAGCCCACATACTTAGTAATAAAGAAACAGAAACAAACAAAGAAACATTTATGCAGCAAGGAACAGTACACTTCAAAATGTTAAATGCTAGGGAACAAATAACAATGTGGATGTGATATATAGTCATCTTGCCCTACTTTCTCCATCCTTTTATTCATTATAAGAGGTGTGTTTGTTCTTCTCTACTTTGATGTAAGATATAAAGTATCTTTAAAAGATGACATGGGCAGAGGAAGCTCCTGTCTCATGGAATGGGAAAACATCCAACAAACACCAAAACCTGACTGATTTTCCAGACAGTAGGGAACAAAGATCATCCTATAGAAAAATTTTGAATTAGATTTTTAGGTCATTCTTGTGGCTATGACTTAACCTTTTGAGAGACTTTGAAGGTGGAAGCCAAGCAGAAAACATCAGGGATTGAGGTGGGGGGAACACCCCAAGCTAATTATCACTTACAACAAAGGAACAGCAGTTTGGGCTTTCCAGTATCTTAGGGATTAAGGTGCCATTGTTCCTCAGTGAATAACACTTTACTATAGAACCTTAATTGGAGACGATATTGTGTACAAGCATTCATTCAGTTCAATTCCCTTTTAATATCTTAATGCTCCCATTTCTGAGACTTGGTAGAAGACTGACTTTTTGTGGTCCAGGTTCAAAACAAAAGCAAGCATACTTCGGTGGAATCAAGTCTGAATGGCTTCAGAAAATATTCAGTGTGTGCTATTATCTATGGATATTCTCAATCGTCCAGGTCATAGTTGTCCCAATAATGCTTTTCAAAAGACTCTCTTAATTTTTTCCTTGAAAAAGTTTCACTTCTCATCCAAAAACATCTTTGGTTCTGATTGTCAGAACTGAAGAAGCTTCTTGGATGAGAAGTGAATCCCGGGCAATATTATTTGGGGCTGACAAAGCCTCAATAAAGATTTCAAATGTGTGTGAGAGAGAGAGAGAGTGGGGGAGGGAGAGAACAATAATGTAATGTATTTATTTATTTATTTAATGCTGCCCATCTCTCCTATAGGGTGACTCTGGGTAGTTTACAGGTTATAAAACTAAACAGAAAAATAATTAGAATATTCAAACATTACAAACTACATAGATTAAGATTTTAAAAAGAAAACTAAAACCAGAACTAAATATTATAAGTCTAATCTAAGGGGTGTGATGGCTCAGCAGTTAAAGATTCTGAGCTTATTAGCTGGAAAACTGACAGCCCGCGTTTGAGTTTGAGACCCAAGCACCACATGACAGGGTGAACTCCCGTTACTTGCCTCAGCTCCTGCCAACCTAGCAGCTCAAAACCATGCAGATTAGAGAATAGGTATCTCTAGTATCATGTCATTATGCCATCTACTTTTCCTGCTCATGCTAACCAACTATTGCCAAACAAGTTAAAACCCTGATCCAACAAATTCTGCATAGAGTTAGTTAAATTGTGCCAAATTGCCCTGTAAAAGTAGGCTGTCCACTGAAATTGATGATGAGGTGTTCTTCCCAGGAGGAGCCAAGCTTGCCAACTAGCTATGCCAATTCTCCTGGCCTCTAAAAAATACAGCAGTCAAAGGCAGTGAAGCCACACCATTCCAGAACAACAAACAAATGTTCATTCTTCTGAAACTATTCAAAAGAAACTTAGCCCTGAAAAATGTCCTGGCCAGTCTGGCACATCACTCATGAGGCCTTCCTTTTCAGCAAGAGCCATGCTTGCCAACTAAATGTGCCAATCCACTGACATGTCACTAAATCCAGTGATCAAAGTCAGCAAAGTTACACCAGCCACAAGGGGCAAGTCAATCCATTCTTCAATGTCCTGCCAAGCTGGATCTCCCAAGAAGTTCCAGTGGAAAAGAGTTTGTAAAACACTTTTGGAAAGTTTTATTTTTATGTTGGAGTGGAGCATTTTCTGTAGCAATTCAACAAACCTTTTTATTTTAGGTTCTTTACTGGATAATTTGGGAGCTGCTGTGCTGTCCTTTCCTCATTCCTATTACCACCTTTTAAAAGAGGACAGGGAAATATTCTAATAATTTATTGCTTAAAATTTATTTTGGCATTTACTGATTATCAAATTTATACAGCCATCCATTTCACGTATGTGAATGAGTAGTTTACTCAATTCAACAAAACAATTCAAACAAAATAATTAAAAACTATTAAAATTATAAACAAAAGAACAGAAAGGTTCATTCAAAACCTTGTATATACCCCTTGTCGGGATATCCTTATTTCCATGAGATTTTCAAGCCCACTGACAGAATCAAGTTTTAAGGCTTTTCCAGAAAGAGGGATTAAAGGGGGTGTGCATAAGCGCACCAGTGTGCCTACTGTCCCTGTCTTACTGTCTCCATTTACCAACATATACTTCTTTGTTCATGTTTATGTCTATACCTCTACCTGTTATCTTAAATATGATTGACAAATAAATAAATAAAATGAAAGGTTCTTTAACAAAGTCCACCAGCCTTCCCCATTTTCAGCCAACGCTGCCAGTGTTAATGTATCCCCTGTATAACCTGAGGGCTTTTTTTTATCAGATAGAATCCTGAAGCAGCTTGAATTGAATTCATTTGCTTCCATCTCTTGAACTGCAATCTCCAGCTTATTTGTGCTTTCTTCACATCTCAAATCTCCACTTTGGATTGAGTCAGATCTGGTTTGCATGAACCTAGATAGGAAGACATGATGTGGGGAGCCAATTCCTTTATATGTTCTTGTAAGATCCCTTGAACTATTACAGCACTTAACATTCAATTTCAAAATTATCCTACCATCTAGAAAAAGATTCAGATATACAAACAGAATAAAGCATGTCTAATTAAAGAAATTGACAGTTTGTGGCAGGGAGTGGTGACCTTTTGTAGGCCACAGATGCTGTTAAATGAGCTAATGCAATGGGCTTCGTGCTCCTCCTTTTGCTAAATTAGTGATTAATTGAAGAAGACTGACATTCTTATGAAATGGGACTCCAAGGTTCATAATTTTTTACTCTGTTTGTGCAGATTTATGTCATAGCAGCATTTTTCAGTTTAGCCTGATGACACAGCACAAACAACGCACATGAAAGGAAATAGAAAGTGTTTAATGTCCGTTGCTCTATTTTAAGTCAAGTTCAATTGTTTTAATATGCCATATGTTATTATCATGATTATTTTAATTTCAGAAGTTATTTACTGTTGTATGTTTGTTGCTATTTTAAAACATGGTAAGACTTTGCAAATTATGGCAATGTATCAAAGTGATAGATGAATATGTAAGTGGACTGGTGTGTATTATTTTTTAATCATTGCAAGGTAAGAAAAGTATTTAAATCTGATACCTTGCAGTGAAATTCAACTGCATGTATCAGCAACTATTTAAACAGTCTTGTTCCTGAATTGTACAACCTGTTTTAATTGCTTAATTGTTTCATTCCATTTTAAAAGAGGATGGCAGCAAAGGTTAAATGGAAAAAGAAAGAGATTGTGGAATAAGGTGGATAAGCCTTGGAGGACACTGCTGTGTTTGTATGGTCTTGCCACTGTTGGAACCAGAGTCACAAAAGAAGGTGCAAATTATTTATGAGGGCCCTTACCCAACAGATGACATTCACTTATGTGAATTCATTGTCTTTTGAGTATGTTGGAAAGCTTTTTTTGTAAGCTAGTTATCTTTCTTAAAAAGAAACTGGGAACTTTTCATAGCTCCTTCTGTGGATCCCTTACTCAAATCTTACTACTTATAGAATTGCCATATGGAGCTGGGTGGGGGACGGAGAAATGACTGCCAAATTTACAGCCAGGCGTAAAACATAATTGAAACACAAATAGACATTTGGTCTGTAACTTTTTTCTTCATAGACCTTTTCTTTGAAGAAGAAAGGTGGTAAGCCTCACCGACAGCTGGGTGATAGATAAGCCTCATTCAGGCATTCAGGAATCCCAGCCATGAAGGGGAGACAGAACATGTGCTCCCGCCCCCCTCTAGTGCTTTCAATTGACAGGAAAGGTCTGAAATAAAGCTGTACGTGTATTCAGCTGAAGGAGCTCAGCGCTTAACACTGGCACTTTCTGGAAGGTGCACAGATGGGGTAGGCTGGGCTGGGCTGAGGACTTCATATAGTGAACTGCCTTGTTTGTAATTCACTCAATAGCAAGACTAGTGGTTGTTTTGCCCTAATAGAGAGTGTGGTCTCACCTCAGTTGCTTTTATAGTCAAGAGCTGGGCAATGCATAGTCACACGAGGCCACTCAGATCATGAAATCGGATGACAAATATTAGAAAAATCAGGAGAATTTGTTTCTGCTTTTTTTAAAGGTGGAAATGAGAAAATTATCATGTGAACCTTAAAGTAGCCTTAACATAGTTAAAAGAAAAATAAAGTAAACAAATTTCTCTCAGAAATTTAGGAAAAGCATTCCAGGCCATAATCCCACCTAATCTGAATCATTAGCTCTCCCAATGTCACCCTCAGGTCCCCTAAAAATAATAATTGCAGCTCCCACCTACAAAAAGGTTGTTGATTCGTTTTATTATTTATTTCTTTAAGAAATTTCTATGTTGTTCACTCTCTTAATGGCTGTGGATGGCTTGCAAAATACTATTAAAACATAATAAAACCAACATTATAAGATAACAGATATAAAATAGAAATGCTAGAAAATATCACAAAAAGCCCTGGGAACAGTAATATGATCTGAATCATATTATGGCGCAGTGGTTAAATGCAGTACTGCAGACTAGCTCTGCTGACTTGTTCAGCAGTTTGGGAGATCGAATCTCACCAGGCTCAAGGTTGACTCAGCCTTACATCCTTCCGAGGTGGGTAAAATGAGGACCCAGATTGTTGGGGGTAATATACTGACACTGTGAACCTCTTAGAGAGTGCTGGTAAGCACTGTAAAGCAGTATATAAGTCTAAGTATTATTATTATTATTATCTTCTCTTGAACTGTAATGAAGATGAAGCTTACTTGAATTTTAGTGGCAATTTATTCCATAACATAGGTGCAAAAAGTGAAATTGGTTATTAATGTCAAATTATCTTTGGTGGGATCCACAAAAAAAACCATCTCGGATGATTTAAAGATGCAACACAAACTGTACAAGAATAGGTGGTGCTATATTGGTTATAGAACACCACACAGAAACAGAGCTCTCAGGAACCGGAAACGGAGCTCAGGAGCCTGTTTTCTCCAGCAGAGTGCTCAGATCACCACAGGCACCCCCAACATGAGTGACATAGAACAGGCCATGCCCACTCTGGCTACACCCACCCCAGCTTCCCGAGATCAAACACAACCCTGAATGCAGCCCTTAATGAAATCAAGTTTGACATCCCTGTCCTAAAAGCTAGCTTATTGCAGGAAATAAAACAATTCCATCCAGGTAGTCCGTGACTTATGACCAATTGTTAGTGACTGTTTGAAGTTACGACAGACTTCTCAAGGGCTATTTACAACCCAGATTCAAAATTGTGACATCACAACCCCCCATAGTCATGGATCCTTTGGATCCTTGGCAACTGGCTCACATTTATAGCCATTTGCAGCAGCCCATGGTCACATGATTGCAATTTTCAACATTTTTTTTGTGCCAGAAACCGGTGTTTACAGCAGAAAAACACTCTTGGTTTTGTTTAACAACCATGGCATTCACTTTACAACTACAGCATTCAAATAACATCTGCCACACCAAAACTCAAAATCAGTCATGTCACATGGTGACTTCCTTAATCATCTTCATAATTTATGTCTGTAATTCCAGGATCAATTACAGTCATAAATTGAGGACTACTTGTAACAGTAATGAATCAGGATTAAAAGTAATGTAGCATAAAGATACAAATTGCATTCAATTTTTTTAAAACTGCAAAGGCAAAACATGGCAAAAAAAGTTTAAATTTTCTGAAAAATGAAAAGGCAAAACATGGCCAAAAAAAAAAAATTGTCCCAAAGATTCAGGTGAATCTCTGAAGGGAGGGCATTTCATAGAATAGGCATCAAACACAGAAAATATCCTTCAGATTTGGTCACTTGCTGCATCTTGCTTAATGGTGGTATTTGAACTGCCACCAAATACTACTTTACACTACATGTAAGTAAACAGAGTAGAATGAACAATCTGTGTACTTCAGATTGCGTGCAATCCCCCAGCATATCTGCAAGAGTAATTATTTTGTTATCTTTTCTGCATTTAGGGGTGATGTCAAGGGTCAAAAAGGCCATTTTAGTTCTCAGAATTGGGTGATTCCACCCCCAAAATCTAAAACCTGTAAGCTTTAAAAGAAGATGCAGAACATTTTGGCCTTCCTCACTGTGACAATATTGTGATGTAACCAATCATGCTCCTTACATCCCCCAGGCAGAACCCAAAGGAAATGAGCAGGGAGCTTTCCTTGTATAGATAGACAGGATCCTATAAATATCCTGGTTCCAAATTTAGCAAGTAAATGCAGCCTGGCACTGCCTGTTGAAATTCTTAAGACTTCCAGCTCCAACATTTCCTAACTTCATGTGCTCCCAAAGGAATTAATCTGTCATTTTCATCATCTTGTGAGTGAGATAGGTGGTATCTAAATTTGATGCATACATAAATAAATAAAAAAATATTCATCTTGCTTTCTGAAACCTTAGCAGCCAAAATATAGTTTATAAAAGGGCAATCTTCTCTTTCATAAGGTTAGCGATATAATCAACAGATGGCTGTGCTATTTATCTGTATTCTGAAAAAGGAGAATTCTTAAAAGGCGGGGAGATGAACTGTTTGCATGTGGAGAATGATCCTTAGTTCAGGTTAAAAGCAAACTTTGAGTCAAGGATTTATTGGCATATAATTCAGACTGAATTGAATGGTGTTTATTTCTGAGTAAATATAAGATTGTTCCTGCTTCTAAGTGCTGTAGTCATTGCTTAATTGAAAATAAGAAAAATCCAAATAATAAATCCTTAATAAATAAGTCCAATCTCTTAGACTTTTGCATCATTTTTGTGTAGAATTCATTTTATTCTTCTATTATAACTTTAGGAATTCTATGTACTTGACTACACATTGTTTTGAAGAAGCAAAATGCTCTTTCCCCCTTTTTTTTTATACCTTTCCCCTTCTTACATTCTAGATCTTTCTGGAGGAAAAAAAAAGGACAAAGTTGATAGCTATAGTAGTCTGAAGTGTAGATTGTAATTTCACAAATGAATAATGAAAGAAACGTAACCAGAGCACTGTTATTTGTGTCATTGTTCATCCAAAGTAGGAAATCACCCTTCAGTTGGCAAAATGCCTGAGCTAACAAAGAGTCATGATAAGAATTGCAGAAACCCCTCTTAGAACTGTCAACTATGGGCCCATTTAATAAAGAGCTCGCAGCTTGAAAATGCATTGAATTTAAAGTGAAAATCAAAGATGAAACATGCAAAAGAACACAAGCATAAATTAGATAAATCTCTAAGGTATTCAGGCTGAGATCAAAGGAAGATAGAAGAACAAATTGTGTAAATGTAGTCAAGCAAAAAAAAAGCACTTTTGGTTGGTTTAAAAGAAAGCTGACCCAATATAGTGAATAAAATACTATAAGCAATTAAGATGACCTTCATGCATTGAAAGAAATAAAAACTGAGTGAAGGCCATAAGAAAGCAGTGTGGCCACTTGAAATCTCTTTAATCACCTGAGAAGGCATCTATCTATGGGGTCTTTCTTCAAGCCCTATACAGGAATTCTGTGAGGTCACAGAAAGAATGATTGACCCAAAGGAAAGATATGTATATTTAATGTATATTTAACTAAGTACAGCAGATTGAGATGCATGGATGGCATAAAGATATGGTCCCTTGGCTCATGGACAGGATAGATCTGACAGACACATTTCCTAGACTCTATAAAGAATGTCAACTTATGGGGAGCATTAGTTAAAGAAATCCTTGGTTGATATGGTTGATTTAGTCTGCTTAGTCCATGTTCTATTCTCATATTTATCTTGTCATAGTCTTCATTGACAGAATTTAAATAAAATATGATACATCTCACCATCATAGGAAATGACTGTAAGGCTCCTATATTTCTTTGATGGATATTTATATTTATAATAAACCCAAACCAGATGGTCTTTCAAAGCCAAAATAACTTCCAATCGATGACTAGGAACAGCACAGCAGAGAAAGGTGTGACTAGGCATGAAGCAGGAACCAATTTTATTTAAAAATCAAAAGCCTGAAGTGAAGTGGTAAACTTCTGAACAGTCGGTTTCACTGTCCTTCATTAGAACTAAATTTGTAATGGCTCTACCATTTTATGCTGCTGTCAAAATAGTTAAGAAAATCAGGCCAGAAATCAGGAAATTATAAGTCCTAGTCCTGCCTCAGCTGGATGATTTTGAGCCAGTGACTCTCTCTCAGCCTCCCTCAGCTTATGGTATTGTTGTTGGGGAAAATAGGAGGTGGAAGGAGTATTGGGTATTTTTGCTGTCTGGAGTTATTTATAAAAAATAAATACCTAAGTTACAGGATAGATGCACTTATGGAGAAGGGAGCCTTAAAGATCTCAAAATGATCTACTCTGAGGATGCAACCACCAATTTTAAGGCTATTTTACATGAACAAGCATTCAAGATGCTACTTAAAATGGTCAAGTTCTGCTTGTTCAAACAAACATCTCTAGGTTAGAGCAAACTTCTCATTTTGAGCTCGAGACCAGTGGTGGGATTCAGCCAGTTCACGCCACTTCAGGAGAACTGGTTGTTGTTATTTCTGAGCAGTTTGGTGAACTGGTTGTTGGAAGAACTCATTAGGGTAGAGAACCGGTTGTTAAGCCATTTGAATCCCATCACTGCTCGGGACACATGAAATTCTTTGAGCACTCAGACTACATTGTACACCCAATCAATGAGCAGGGGAGCTCAAAGGTCCCTTCCAACTCTCATATTCTGTTATTCTAGTTCTCTGCATATTTTGCTGTTTGGGTACTATGCGTTGACAGGCAAATTCAAGATGAGACCCTGCTCCCCAGTCAAATGGTTCTTAAATGGCCTTGCTTTCAGAGTACTGCATGCTATATTAGATAGGATAGGACACATGTTACCTATTAATTGTATACTTTAAAGTGGCAAAGCAAGAAAGGTGTTTACAGGTAATCAAGATATACTTCGAAAGGAGGAATTTTAAAATACCTTTTCAGACTAGAACCTAAGCCTTTTAGGGAAATTTATTAGTGCAAAAAGATGCTACCATATTTCTTGGGACCTTTGGTTTTTCAGACTGAGTCTGGGTCATCTGAGTTCTCCTGCCCTGGATGACGTCAAACTTTTGAAGGCCATTTAATGACTCACAGAATTAAAAGCTTGCAGTTCACAAGGAAAACTGTTAGTCAAATCCTTTTCGATCATTACTGTGTGTGAGAAAGAGGGGGGAGG
>JANHFQ010002953.1:169245-180321 GCA_032468035.1 Aparallactus werneri
TTATTATTATTATTATTATTATTATTATTATTATTATTATTATTATTTTAAAAACAGGATAATTGTTATAATGATGTCACAGATATTCCTGAATTTCTGAATGGGACAAAATACTATGTGGCAAAAAAAAATACATTTTCCTTCTAGCACTTGTCAAATAGAAAACTTGCCTTGGCAAAGTCTTCCTAAAATAATCTCCTTTCCTTACTCTCTCCGTCCCTTCTTCTCTCTTTCTATCTCTCATATGGCTAACCAACCTTTAAACCCTTCCCAATATATCTTGGGATCAGGTTATTTGGAGAACTTTTACCAGTTACCTATATCCCCAACCCACCACTGTGGGGAACCGTAGTATCTTATAGATTCCCTCTCTTAAGTAGGTCCATCTAGATTTTTGAAGAAGAAGGGCATTCTCTGTTGTTGCTCTTTCACAACAGGGATCAACATCCCCATGAAAATAAGATTGGCCCCTTTCTTGATGTTCTTTGAAAAAGCTGTGAAGACATGGTTTTGCCAATAGGTATGGGGTCTCCAGAATTTATGGGGTTTTGTATTGGGTTGGTGATCATTGAGTCATTTCCAAGAACCTGGGATAGACAAATCTGGATGTTTGATGGTGCTACAGATACCATCATAGGATGGAAGCTGTTCCAAGTAAAGCTGCCTTTTGCAATTGACTGATGGCAAATTTGTCAATGCCAATGGTGTTCAAGTGGTGCTTCAGTTGTTTTAGGATTGCACCCAAAGCACCTATTACAATTGGTACTACAATTGGTACTGATTTAATGTATTTTTAATTGTATATGTACTTCTTTTAACTGTACCCTGTAAGCCGCCCTGAGTCCCAGAAGAAGGGCGGGGTATAAATTTAATAAACATAAACATAAACATAAACTACCCTTGCTTGTCTTTGCCACAGTCATTCTATTTCTATTTGTATGTCTTTGTAATCTGTTAGTTTGTCTAGTTCTTTCTCTTCTATGCTGCTGCCTCCAGGCACTGCCACATCTACTATCCAGACTTTTTTGCTTTCTTATCAGCAACTGTTAAGTCCAGGTTATTGTTGCTGATTTTATTTTATTTGCAAGGCTACCTATCTCACTGACTCTGGGTGATTCAAAACATGTAAAAAATGAATAAAGACAACTTAACTTCAATATGCAAACATACAAAAACAATCCATAATGAATTGGATTACATCATGGTCAGCTGCAGAATCTAAAGAATTTATCCTTATATCAATACACCACTGTAAATGTTCTGCCTTTAGATTTAGAATCACTTAAGAGGCAGCTTAACTAAAAACTACACTAAAACGATGCCATTTTCCTCTAGTGGGCACTAGGCACGTTTTCTGAGGAAGCTGCATGTTTTATCATGAAGTTTAAATATGAGGCCTCAGATTGTTCTTCAATGCAGCTGACACAGCTCTTCTGAGTACATAAAATAAAGCTGGAGAGCTGAGTAGGCAGAACCACAAAGGTGAATTGAAGGCCAGGTGATAAAAGAAATTTGCATTGCCCTCAGGCAGGCCAGATAGGTGAGTTCATTGTCATATAAGTATCAGAGAATGATGCGGATAGTTTATAGAGAGGAGCCTCCTACATTGTACTCACCAAAACAGGAGAAATATTTGTTGAAGAAAAGTTAATTAAACCATTTACATCTCTTTTTATTTTTTATTATTTATTGATGGATTGATTCAATTTATTTGCTGCTCACTAGTGGTTCAGGTGACTGAATCTTACAGTGTGGTTCAGGTTATCTTGCATCATGTAACATGAACATTTAACAGTTATAAAAATGAATTACAATTACAAAAGAATTAAATTAAAAAACAAGGGTTTGGAGGGAAGACATGGGGATGCCTTCTCTGGTAATGTACCAACCACCTTCAGCCCACAGTCTCTCCTTCCGGACCTCATACCAGCTGGCATAGCCAGGTTTTAAAGACTTTCCTGAAGGCTAAAAGAGAGGGGTGGACAGAAATCCTGACTTCTGCCATCAAGGGTTTTAAAAATAACCAATCAGTAGTTAAAAGACAGGAGGAAGGGAAGTAAATGTGCAATGTGGTAGATGGGATTGTCTTTTAATTCCTCAACCATCTCCAGTGTGATACTCCCCTGTTAGGGTCCCAAGCCATCTGACAGAGCCATGTTTTCAGGCCCTTATGGAAGTGAGGGAGCCAATCACACTTCAAGAGGTAAGATGTTCCAAAGGACGGAAGCCATAGCAGAATGTCCTTCTCCTGGATTCTGCCAGTCCTTGATTGACAGTGCCTGCAGTGCCCTCAGCATGGATGAGGAAGACCAATTCCAGTGAAATGAGATTGTTCCTTGACTAATCTTGACCCATGCCATGTAGGACTTTAATGATAATAACTAGCACCATGAATTGCATCCAGAAGCAGAGTGGCTGCCAATGCAGTTGTGTAACGGTGCTAAATGTGTGCCCTAGGGGCCTCCAAAACTCTCCGTGCTGCTGCATTTTGGACCAATTGTAGCTTCCAGATACTCTTCAGGAGTAATCTCATGTAGAATATATTCAATAATCTAATCAAATTTGACCAGAACATGAGTGACTAAGCACAGGACCTCAAGTCAATATATATGAAGAGAACTTAATTAGTCAAATCAAATCAATCTTATTAAAATTCTGTAAATTAATCAGTAGTTTCAATTATATTTCAAAGGTGAACATTTTAAAGTACACTGTAGGAGACAACATACAGTTCTTTTTGTTGGTTTTCTGTATGGTTAAAAATCTATTTTTGCTGCTTTAATACTTCTTCAGCATTGAAACTTTTGTTAGATTAACAATAAAGGGTAGTGTACAAGTTATTAATATTGCAGTGAAAACAATAAAATGATGAACTATTAACATTAACTGAGGAAGAAAGTGATTTAAGGTGGTCAGCAACTGACCTAATTAGAATAAATGAGATCTGTGGCTGTTTTCACATGCATTTATTTGTGGATGCTAAATTAAAAGTACAGCTTTTCCCAAATACAAATCTTCAAATCAACAGAGTTGGAAACCATCTTGTTTGTGACTGATGCTGAGAAAACATTTTTCATCTGCAGATATATTTAAGACACACAAAGTACAAGTAATCCTCAACTTACAACAATTTATTTAGTCACCATTCAAAGTTATAATGGCACTGAAAAAATTGACTTATGGCCATTTTTAAACTTACAAATATGCAGCATCCCCGTGGTCATGTGATCAAAATTCAGATGCTTGGCAAGTGACTCATGACAGTTGCAGTGTCTTGGGATCATGGTTACCTTTTGTAACCTGACAATCAGTATGTGCCTTCATTAGGGCACTTAAACCTTATTTGGTCCTTCTAAATAGCCATTATCTTAGCCATTATCTCCCATGTAAACAATATGGAATGCTTTGGCATTGCAAAAATATTTTTTCATGATTATATTTCTATAATGTTTACTCAGTAGATGCAATATCCGCCATTGTTGTATGAATGTACATGAATTTATCTTAATCTGGCCTAAATCAGACACCAGACTGGTGTCAAACTAAGTATGAGTAATTCTAAACATTTAGAAATTGCTCATCATGCTAAGTGATATAATGCCTACCTTTAGTATTTTCATATTTAAATTCAAACATTAAAATTGTATTTTCTTTTTCTGGAATCACTTTGCACTGGTGTCAGTTGTTGCATCTCAGTTATAACCATAATTTAACTGCTGGTAAGCAAAACATTATAGTAAGGTTAATCTCCTATTTGTATAGTGGTACTTAAATGTTTCTGAAGCTTTGAATTTTCAATATTTTTTCATATATATAACCGAAAACGTGATCTCTTCTCCACTCAGGTTCTAACAATAGATAAGAAGAACCTAATTTATTAAATGAGTCAAGAAAATTATATTTGCTCGTTTGTTGTGGAAAACTAATCAAAGTTACATATTTTTGTGTGGCAAAAGTATGTGAACTTCTAGGATTGTCAGTTCATTTGAAGGGGAAATTACGTGTTTCGATCAATGTGAGTGTGGAAGTTCTTGCCCTATTTAAAGAACAGTATTCATTATAAAACTCTGATCTTCACAATATAGGTATGTGAAATGTATCATAACTTGAACAAAAATTACTGAGGACCTCTGAAAACACTTGTTTATACTCACCTGGCTGGAAAATGTTACAAAACTATTTCCAAAGAGTTTGGATTGCACTGGTCCACTGTCAAGCAAAATATGTACAAATTGAGACAATTCAGCACCATTGTTACCCTTCATAGGATGGTCAACCGATTAAAATCACATCAAGAACAAGGTGTGTAAAGTTCACAGAGAATCCTAAGATAAATCTAAGGAACTAAAGGCCTCTCTTGCATTGCCAAATGCCGACATTCATGTGACCACCATTCAGGAAACACTGAACAACAGTGGTATGCATGGCAAGGTGGCAAGGAGAAAGCTGCTACTCTCCAAAAAGTACATTGATGTATGCCCCTCTACATTTGCAAAGGCCGCATGGACAAGTCGGAAGGCTATCGGAAGAATGTTCAGTAGTTGGAGGAGACCAAGGTACAACTTTTTAGGTTGAATGAAAAGTGTTATGTTTGGTGAAAGGCAAACATTGCATTCCAAATAAAAACTTTATCCTATCTGTGAAACATAGTGGGGGCAGTATCATGGTTGGGCCTGCTTTGCTTCCTCTGGATCAGTACATATATAATTAATGGAACTATGAATTCTGATTTGTACCAGAAAATTCAGAAAATATCAGGGTATTTGTCTATGAAGTGAAGCTCAAGAGAAAGTGGATTGTGCAGCAAGACAGTGACCCCCCCCAAAAAAAACCCCAATTGTATGACCAAATAATGGTTTAAGCATATGAAAGTTAATGTTTTGGAATGACCAAATTCTGACCTTAAGCCTGTATAAATGGAAGGACCCAAAGTGGGCAGTTGATGTGAGCCTTGAGTTAAAGCTGTTCTATAAGGAGGAATGTGCTCAAATTCCTCCAAGCTGATGTGCAGAACTGTTCAACAGTTATCGGAAACGTTTCGTTGCAATTACCAATACCCAAGTGGGGCACAGCAGTTACTGAAAGCGAAAGTTTACTTTTGCCACACAAATATGTAGCTTTGGATCATATTCCCCAATAAATATATAAATCACCTTTTAGTAATTTTTATGCAGAAACACTGGCAATTCAAAAGAATTCACTGTATGTTTTCTTATGTTAGCAACATTTCTTATCCTCCTCTTTCTTTCAGATAACAGGACTTGCTGGAAGATAAAATATGCCTTAGGAAGTCAATTTTCAGTTGCCTCAGAACTGATTGCATGAACTACATTTGGGTTTGGAGAAGCTTGTAATGTTACAGTGGGGTGTGCATGAGAGAGTTTTTGTCATTTTTCTTGCTGTCTGAAGAGCGGTCTGTTTGTGGTATTATTGGTTTCAGTTTTGGGATAGCGTATGGGACCTGTGTGCTAAGGACTGGATGCATTTAGAGCACTCTCTTGCAAACACTACATGATATGCAAAAGATCCATTTTTGAAGCTATAGGGTTCCCGCTGCTGAGTGGAGCTACAAACAGCATAAGGACAACACTGAGAATAACCAGCTGGATGTTTCAGCAGAGGCAGAAACTGGAGTCTCAAGGGCCTTGCTTTCCACCACAATGCTTGTTTACAGTAATATGTTTATTAAAATACAGTACTTCTTTTTTCCTCACACAGTGCATTCTTGATGGAACTATTCTTTTTGCATGCTGAATACTATACGAGGGAGTTAGACTAAGAGATACTGACTGGTCCAAAGCCATTTAGTAAGTTTCATAGCTGAATGAACACAGTGCCCTTAGCTATGGTATTTGTGGTATCACATTAATAGATGAATGAGCAAAGAAAACATGTTCAGAAATGTTTGTTTTACCTCCTAATGGCGGGGGAGAGGAATACCTTCACAAAATAAGCTATATAACCATAACCTTATGGATGTGTTTTCCTTATAATTGCTTGTCAAAATATAAAACTTATAAAAGTTAGTATAAAGAGTGAATGGATATTGTCAGTTAAAATTAAATGACTTGGAAGTGTACACCTTTCAGATGATTGCATGAGAAGAAATTGTTATTCTCAAGTTTATGGTTTATTATATTTTGTTTAGATTGGTCAGTTGAAATTTGGGTGCAGATTAAAGTCCAAGTCCATTGTTATACTTATTTATAGCTGGCTGTGAATGTCGAAACTAGGTAACTGCTGGGATACTGAGATTATTTTTATGGAACTTTCTAGAAAAGGGTTCAAAAGTAGTGTTTTGGTTTGGTTTCACAATTTTTTACCTTTATAAAAATAGGGTTTTATTTCCATTTCTGATATGGAGCTTGTCAGAAATTTTAAGTAAACTACATTAGAGTAGTAAAAATGATACTAAATCATTAATAGAAACTCTAGAAAACTAAATAACTAAATAGAAATCAAAACGTGCTGCCTTACATTGCCTAATGGGTAGAACAAGGTTAGAGTGCAGTTAGTGTGTAACTCAAAGATCAAAACCATCAGAGAGACTTTGAATTTGCAACCATGAGAACTGAGTCTCAGCCTGAACAATGGATCATAAATAATTTAGTCACTATGATGACATTTATTACTAGTATAATAATTATTTTCAATTTTTCTTTTTCAGATTATTCATTATATTTGTCATATAGATATAAACATCAACACATGTTCAAAACGTTTTGCAAATATGCGTGCCTTGTTCATTTTTTTTGTTATAAGTGGCCACTGTAGGTGTTTAACCTTGCTACGTTATTTATTAATCTTTAGATTTATATTACACCTTTATTTTTACAACTCATTTTCTATCTTCTATACTCCTCATGAGAACAATCCTGTAATGTGGGTTGGGTTGAGAGAGAACGAGTTGCCCAAAGTCACCTAGCTAACTTTCACGCCTAAAGAAAAATTAGAACTCATGCTTCCTGATTTCTAGTCCATCAAACTGTTTCAAAAAGAGAGAAGAGAACCTATCATGGGAAGGGGACCAAGGAGTCAAGCTCACTTGAAAGATTTTACTTAGTGTAATTATTTGTTTGTTATATTTGGAAACATGAAAAGATGTCATGCTGACTGGGTTTATATAGTGCACTAAATTAAGTTTGCTTTAATTACAATTTGCTGAATAAACAAAAACCATTGGGCTCATAAAATACACAAACCCCAACAAGCTCTTTATAACTATTGTCATTATATACCCTATTCTTAATCTATTTAGTTTGGTGTGTACTATCTATGCGAAATAATCAAGGTTATCAAGATCAGGGGTGTCCAACCCCCAGTCCATGGACCAGCACAGGTCCACAACATGCCAGCAACAGATCCACTCAAACAAGTGAAGCCCCATCTGCGCGCACACAAAACCACGCCCCCTCTGGTCTGCAGAAAAATCCCCATGGAACTGGTCCCTGGTGCCCAAAACGTTGAGAGCCACTGCTCCAGATAATATTATCTTCTATCTGAAAATAGCTGTAATTGAATCTGGAACCTTCTGCATGAAAAGTATCTGCTTTGCTACTGGGATGTACCATCTTTCCTCCCAAGAAATTCAAGGAGTTTGTATGCACACTATCCTATTTTACATGTGGATTAATTTTGTTATTTACCGGTACATGAGAATCTGTAGTAGATGGCTGAGAAAAATCAACAATTTGATTGTTTCTTGTGTCAGGCATATTATCTGCAGTACAAATATAAATTTAGATCCATCTCCAGCATTATATTCACTGTAGTACCTTGACTCCATATTAAGGGTATGGGAAATAACTTTTGAATTGTCAATGATTTTGTCTTCCACATCAGGAAGTATTGGAAGATTATGCTTTTTGCATGCTGTGTAGAAAAGAGCTTTTTTTAAATAGAGAAATTTGTATAAGCCCAAATGTGCTGCCTCTGTCTTGTGATGCACAATTTATATTGATAATTCTGATATCACAATACCATATGGAGATTTGGCTTTATATTACTCTTTAAAAAACGATGTTTTAAGTGGTAGCAGTGAAGGTGAAAGCTTGGAGGTTTTTTTCTTTCTCATTACTTTATTTACAAGAAGACAGCTGAAAGATCTGAAAATTCCTCCCAAGCTTACTGTATGTAATTAACAATACAGAGGGGAAAGCATGCAGCGGGAAATGTGCACAAATGAACTCCCATCAAGTTCACATTGACCTAGAGGTACAAAGCGTTCAGGGGCATTGCCATAGTCACTCGTGTTAGCTATTGATGGTACATGACAGAAATTGGCATCAATAGTGCAACTGGCAAAAAAAGAAAAAGCCCCAATCAAATTAGACCATCCAAGTTAGTCGTGCTTTGCAAACTATGTTGGATCTGAAATTAGTTTTCATTAGCTAAAATAGAAAACAGTTAAACAAAATAATGTTTTAGCTAATAAAACCAGGATAGTGCAAGATTTAAGAAAGTATTAAGCATTTCGTTCTGCCCTTAGGCACATAATCTATCCCTCAATGTGTTTTTGTTGTTTGTGCTCAACAATTCCAATTATTGTGCGGGACAGCATAGAGAGGGAGGATATTTTCATGATAACATTTGAAACTGCTTTGCATGGAGTCATATTGTTAGTCTATTTGGCTAACTAAAGGCAGCTCTTCAGCATATAAGTTCCTTTTCCTAGCTATCTTACCTGAGATGCAAATGTTGTCCATAACTGATAAGAAAGTGATTTCCCTATCCTGCCCCAAATAATTGCTCTATATTATGAATAGGGAATTCTTTCATATTGCTGGTAAAAATAGGACCCATAAAAAAAGAAATTAGCACGACCTCAAATACATGTACTTCCCTCATGAAAAGCATGCTTATCTTTTAAGATTAGCTTGGAAATTAGGTCTTGCTTAAAAACATTTATCCTTGATATTTAATCCTTTTATGTAAACTTTCCTAAGGTTTTTCTCCCTCTTTCTTTACTCAATTTTCCTCTGATTGCCTCATCTCCGTTCCGTTAAGTATTGTTCTTTCTTTCTCTATTCTTCCTAGGTTTATGTTTATACCTGTTGTCCCATCACCATCCTTTTTTTTCTTTTTTCTTTTTCTGAGTACCCTCAAAATATTTTTTTTTCCTTGCCATAAAGCTATTCCTAGGTCTGAGTTGGTGGGCTTGAGGTTGTTCAGAGGATGTTAAGGATTGTTCTCTTGCTTAGTTCTCACAACTAAGGGAAATGAAGCCTCTCTGTAGGTGGTGTGTGTATTTCACATGTTTGCTTTCTTATATATCATATATCATTTAACATACCTGCATTATAGGGCACCTGCCTGAAAAATAAGGCAATATTTCTGCAGCAAGCATAAGTTACAGAGAGGCTTGATACTAGATTCACACACGAAGGCTAGAAAGAGATTGAGCAGTTTGGGATGTGGTAGGAACCCAATTTAATATAATTACATTACACAAGCTGCCTGCAATCTATAATAAGATGTACTTGCTTGGCCACAGTATGTTATATTATGATATGCTATAAATCATTTTGTTAATCCATATTAAAGATTTAGTGCCTTGCACGAACCCAGCAATTTTAGTTTCAAGTACAAAGCCTGAATGGCATAAAGGGGGTAGTTTCTCTTTTATAAGCATCTTGTTTTTAAGAATCCAATCAATGGCTAGTCCTTTCTTCCTACAATGGGAGCAGCAGAGGCTCCTTATTCACTTGCAGAACATCCTCCATAAGATCCTCTACCATCAATCTACACTGTGTGCACAATTATTAGGCAAACTATATTTTGGAGGATTAATTTTATTATTGAACAACTACAGTGCTCTCGGTCAATCGAATATGTTAATAAACATTAAACATAATATTTAAAAAAGTAAAAGTAAGTTTATGCTTTCTTAGGAGAATATGTGTACAAAATTATTGGGCAACAGTGTGCAGAATTATTATGCAACTAAATGAAAAATGAACATTTTCCCATCTCATTTATTTTCATCTGTTAAAGTGAGAATAATAAACAACTCAAAATTTACAGATAAACATTTCTGACAGTTCAGAAAAAATCAGTGATCAATATAGCCATCCTTCTTTTCATTAACACTCATAAGCCTTCCATTCATGGAGTCTGTCAGTTTCTTGATCTGTTGATGATCAACTTTTTGTGCAGCAGCAACCACAGTATCCCAGACATTGTTCAGAGAGATGTACCGTATTGTTTCACTGTAAATCTCCCATTTAAGAAGGGCCCACAAATTCTCAATAGGGTTTAGGTCAGGTGAGGAAGGGGGGCATGTCATTCTTTCATCTTTAAGGCCTTTACTGGCTACACGGTGGAGTATTTTGATGCATGCGATGGAGCATTGTCCTACATAAAAATCATGGTGGTCTTGAAAGATGCAGACTTTTTCCTGTACCACTGTTCGAAGAAAGTATCTTCTAAAAACTGGCAGTAGGTTTGAGAGTTGATTTTGAGTCCATCTTCAACCTGAAAAGGTCCAACTAGCTCATCTTTAATAATACCAGCCCATACCAGTATCCCTCCTCCAGCTTGCTGGCATCTGAGTCGAAGCGGAGCTCTGTGCCCATTACTGATCCAGCCACAGGCCCATCCATCTGGTCCGTCAAGAGTCACTCTCATCAGTCCATAAAACCTTTGAAAAAATCTGTCTTCAGATATTTCTTGGCCCAGTATTGCCATTTCAACTTACGTGCCTTGTTCAGTGGTGGTCGGATTTCAGCCTTCCTTACTTTGGCCATGTCTCTGAGCACTGAATACCTTGTACTTCTGGGCACTCCAGGTAGGTTGCAGTTCTGGAATATTTCATTCAGCACAGGAGGATAATGGATTCCTGGTAGCTTGACATTTGATTCTTCTCAAATCTTTGGCAGTTAATGTGCGTCTTTTTTCCCCTCAACACATTTCTTTGGACCCTACTGACTATTTGCAACAAAATGTTTGATGGTTCTGTGATCACACCCCAATATCCTAGCAATTTCAAGAGTGTTGCATCCCTCTGAAAGACTTTTTATGATTTTTGACTTTTCAGAGTCAGTGGTCCTTTATCATGCCCACCTTTGCATGAAATGT
>JANHFQ010002953.1:223957-236749 GCA_032468035.1 Aparallactus werneri
CTGGTACTTACCTATAAAGCCCTGAATGGCTTGGGTCCGGAATATTTGAGGGAACACCTGGTGCCAGCTTCCCACCGTCCGGTCCACTCACATAGGGAGGGCCTTCTCCGGGAACCGTCGGCGCTGGAATGTCGCGGGCGGGGCCTAGGGGGAGAGCCTTCTCCGTAGGAGTTCCCACCTGGTGGAATCAACTGCCACCGGACCTACGCACGGCTCCTGACCTCCCCTCCTTTCGTAGGGAGTTGAAGACCTGGCTGTTCTTGTTAGCCGGCCTGGATTGAGGGTAGTTTTAAAATTTTTAATATGTTTTAGTATTAATTGGGCTTTTATTATTTAATTTGTTTTTAATTGTGTTTGATTGTTGTTTTTAATTGCCCTGTAAACCAACCTGAGTCTTCGGAAAAGGGCGGTATATAAATGTAATTAATAAATAAATAAAATAAATACTGTGAGAGTTCCTCAGCATAATTCCTGCCTTCAACAGCTATACCTCAACTGAGAAAGAGTGAGGCAAAATGCACAAATGACATAATATTTTTGATGATGTTGATGTCTTGGCCAAAGTAGGTCCTCACTGTCATGTGTTTCTATTCCCTCGAGCCCATTTTTTCCTGTATGAAAGGAAATGTTAGGGTAGGCAATTTGTAAATGAACTCAATTTAAATAACAATAATGAACTTATTACAGCCACTTTTACGTATAATATCAGACAATGCAACTTCTTCTTCCAAACTATATATTTTAGTGCCAAAGAAGTCCTTTCAATGAAGAATGAATGGAATCATTCTGTGATTATTCAAGGGTAAATCCAGAATTACATTGGACATTTAATGCCAGACTCCAAACACCAAGCCAAATGTATTCATATGTGATATTCATGACAGTGTAGAATTAAGAATGGGTATGTTCTGCAAAGATGGAATTAAATGTGAGATAGTTGCATAATTGGAAGGAACAGGGAGGGAAGGAAGGAAGATTTCTGATACTTCCTGTCAGCTTCCCACAAGGAAACTCAATAGAACCTGCTATCACTATTTTTTGACTACTCGTGGTCATTCTGTTTCTCTATTTGGGTAAGGAAATATCTCCAAATCCATAACCCGATGGGTCTGAGTCATCTGTTGTACTCTAAACATAATACCCAAAAAGTATGTGTGCAATTATTTACACAAAATTAAAAGTGTATAGAGTGATAGGAAGCATAGTATATAGTTCTGCCAGCGATGCATACATAAACTGGAATATTGCCAGCATAGTCCACGAAAGAATGCTGTACAATTGTCCCAATGTTTTGTTTTGGATTACATGTATTAGATAACCCTTTTCTAAAATTTTATTATTTTAGAACTAAACCTAGAAATGAATTATTTAGCTCTATTAGGTCTGGATTGTAATATATTTTCTGTTTCTCTCTTTTTTTCTCTAAGGTCTTTCTAGGTCTGAGTTTTTAAAAATGTTGTAGCAACTCCTTTGTGTACCAGAAATTGAGAGAATTTGTCAGTCTTCCGTGACTAGATAGGAGATGCCAACGGGACTGGGCCAAGTCAAACAAGTAAAAAGTAGTTTTCACCCATTTATATGTTTACATAACATATTAATAGGACTTGTGTTTGGTTGTAAAACATTTGTCTTTTGAACATTGTGTTCAAAATGAAGGACAGAACGTGAGAAACTTGGAATAATTTTTGGTATTAACTGAGAAAGTACAAGTAGAATTTTTCTGAGGGACTCTTAATCTCCTCCCTTAACTTTAACATTCTTTCTTTAAATATTAACTCGAACTTTCTGCCACTTCTAAGAATACTAATTAGCTTATATGGGTTTATCCACCACAAACAAAAGAGCATTGTGTTTCTTTATCTCCTAAACATGATAACTAATACAAAATTATGTTAACCAATTCCTCTGGCTTCGTATATGCTATCCAAATATAGAGAGTCACACAGCACAGTAGTAGTTACATGATTTTGCGTATCTGTCTGAATAGTAGTATTAATCATAATTGCTACACACTTGGTCTGGAATTTTTGTATTGTTTGGATTTTTTATTGTTCAGCAGTTGCATTTTGATAATATAATGTTTACAAAAAAGGGGTCTTTGTTCTTTTATCAGCTTTCCTCCTTGATAAGTACCGGTATATATTTATGCTGGGGACCCTGAATTTTCAGGTTTTGAAAATATGTTCATTGCAGACTTTAACAGTTATGGGAATTTGACCAACCAAGCATCTATGTACTGTAGTTTATTTAGCTAATTTATTTAGTAATTTCACTTAGTATATTTATTTTGTTATATTTTAGCTAGTTTATTTAGTATATTTATTTGTGTAAGTTTATTTAGCTCTCTTGCTATGGAATTTCTTTCAATTGCTTATATTGCCACTGATTTATTTTATTTGGTATTGCTCCTGTACCAATTCCGGAGATGGTAGAATAATAAAAGATAAAGTAAAAAAAGAGTGTCTGGTATGAGACTTATGGCAGTTGACAACAGCAGCATTGCTCTATTGCTGATTTTCTGCTTCTTTAAGAACATTTACACATCAGACAGTTCTATATATCCCTTTCTTTCTGGCTAGTACAAAAATTTGACTAATTCTATTTGAGATTGGAAATTAGCAGGTTGATGTTGGTTAGTTGGGTGGGACACTACTAGGAAATATAAGAGCTATAAACTAGAAAGGGAAGTGCAGACAGTCCTTGCTAAATGACCTGTGACTTAACAAGCATTCAAAGTTAGGATGGCCTTGGAACGGATGCCTTAGGGCCTGTAGAACTTCCAACCATTGTAAAACATTGTATCTCCACATCCTGCAATCACATGACTGAACTTCAAGACCTGGCAATTAGTTCATGTGTATGACTGGTCAAAGGGACGCGATGGCTCAGTGGCTAAGACGCTGAGCTTGTCAATCAGAAAGGTCGGCAGTTTGGCAGTTCGAATCCCAAGCGCCGCATAATGGAGTGAGCTCCCATTACTTCTCCCAGCTTCTGCCAACCTAGCAGTTCGAAAGCATGTAAAAATGCAAGAAGGAAAATAGGGACCACTTTTGGTGGGGAGGTAACAGCATTCCGTGCACCTTTGGCATTTAGTCATGCCGGCCACATGACCACAGAGATATCTTCGGACAGCGCTGGCTCTTTGGCTTTGAAACAGAGATAAGCAGCATCCCTTGGAGTCAGGAACAACTAGCACGTATGTGCGAGGAGAACCTTTACCTTTACCTATGACTGGTTGCAGCATCTCGCAGTCACGTAACCAAAATGTGCAATGTTTTTTTTGTGGCAATAAATAGCCATTGCACATGCTGCATTTGCTTAACGACCATGTGGTTCTTTAATGACTGTGGGGACTCACTTTATGACCATTGTTAAATGGTTGTAAAATTGAGTCAGGTCATTGGTGACCTGTTTAACAACCACCCTGACTTATGACCAAAATTCCTACACTGAAGACCACCTGTAAAAAAAAATAATGCAAAAGAAGGCCTTGGCAATGTATAGCATAGCAACATGCTCTGTCCAGAAAACTGTGCTGGTGTGCCAAAGTAATTCACCTGGAAACCAGTTCACCTGGGTAGCAACTTTACTTTCCCCCTGTAATTTGTAGTATCTGGATGTTCTCATCTAGATTTGAAATCTAAGTAGCGCTGGGTCTCACATGATACCAGCTGTAATGTAAACATGTGAGTCACTTCTCTGACATATCTACGCAGGTCACAAGATGTCAAGCTAACTTGAACGAGACCACATTTTGAAACATAATGAAATAAAATAGTTAGAACCAGGTAGCACTGAATGTATCTAATGTATTTAACTTTCAATGCATAACAAAATACAGTTAAGAAAAACACATTTATATTTTATACCTCAGTCTGAATGTATTGCAACATCATCAAATGTAGCTACAGTGGAAGAATCAATCTATTCTTCTCTCAGCTTTTGTATAAGCAAGTAAGAATCTCTTTGGGTACTAACCTGCAAAGGAAGGCAAATTATAATTTGATCTTAACTGGATGAAAACCGATCACAATTTCAATAATCAGAGGATGAAAGATCCTGTACTGGTAAATGTATCTGACCCCAAGAATTGCCAGGGAAAAGAGTACATAGCTGAAATAGCATTAAACCATACAAAAATATATTCAGTTCAATTGTTTGGAGGATTTTCTTGTTGTAAAATTTAATTGTGTAACCACACTTTGAAAAAAAAAATGAATTGCAATGTAGATGTAGAAAGGGAAGGGAAGAACCAATGCTATGGATTTGTTGAATAGTGGTTTACAAGTAAAGCAGCAGCAGTAAATAGCAAAAGTGTAAATTATTTTAAGATGTCTAGTTTCAGATATCTGTGAATTATGAATTGAGGAGCATTTGTGGCAATTGAGGTTAAATGAACACAATTATCCAATCTACAACAGAAGACTTACTATTGTCACTTTACTACTGTGCATTTAAAATAATTATTATACTGTTTTATTTTTCCTCAAATGTGTATTAGGCCAGTGAATAAAAACCCATTAGTGCTTTTTCACCTTTTGTAAGAGACATTGTGGGAACAAGTGACAGATATTGTTTCAGCTGGCAGGATTTTTCCTTTTCTCTTCCTTTTTTGTTCCTGTTTCAAGATTCCAGGAGTGCTGATAGGAGATGGATTGGACTGGACAACTTTGCAATCATTATTGTCTTTTGCCTTAAATGCCTCTGAGTTCCAATTAATTAAGGCAGTGTTGAAGGAAGGTCCCGCAGGAGAGAGTTAAAAATGCTCTTGCCTTTGCCTAAGCTGACCTTTCTCTTTTCAATGCCAACCTTTAAAAAAAGAAAAAGGTTAATGTTTTCTCCTTAAAATCTTGGCATTGATATTTGTCCATGTGCTCTAACATGTGATTATACCAGACTTGCTTCATCCCAATGTCTTAATTGGATCCAGTGAAGATCCACATGCAGATGATAAGTTTGAGCTTTTTTAGTCTTCACATACTACTAGCGTAAGTGATGCTTATATTTGGGTAACAATTTAAAATAAAGAATAGCAAATCTGGTTTGGAATATGAGGAAAATACCTACACCCTAAATATAGATTTCAGGTAATGATACAAAGAATGTTTAGTAATAAAAAGTGTGTTCAGAAAATAAAAAATGTGATTTAACCATAATGAGAACATAAGAAAAGTACTCATATAACATACTTTTTAAAAGATATTTTCCCTTTTGTGGATTTATATCTCTCCTTTCCTTCATTGCTCAAGGCAACATATATAAAAGGATTCTTTCTGCCCATAAACTTCCTAACAATAGCAATCTTGTGGTATAAGTTGAGACTGGCTCAAGATTGGCTTCCATGGTTAACAATGGAACTAAGGAAACACGGTTTCCCCTGCTCCAGTCAAATATTTTAACCACAACCTTATACTGGCTCAGAACAATTTTGGTTGCAGAATGCATATTTCTTCAGAAAAGGTTGAATCATTTAAGCTGCTATTGATTTGATCACAGAATTCGTCATATCGATTGTAGATTGCTTAATACAAATATAGGCAACCTGGTGTTCCCTTGCAGTCCTTACCTTTAGCGATGCTGGTTGGGATTGGTGAATATGGGATCCAAAATCTGTAAGGCACCTATTGCAATGTGATCTGGAAGTGGCACATGTTACCATCAATCCTTTGCAATGGATAGATCGCTCCCTGTTTCCTTAGGTGTCGCACCTCCCTGCAGAGAGGCAAAACTTATTCGAACATTCCTGCTGGACCCTGTTGGGTTCCAGGAGAAGTTTCTGGGACTCGTGTATATATGTGGTTTGACTGAGGTCTTGGTTGCTACTTGGAATGAGATGGCAACACTGGCCTTGGATTGGCTTATGCCTGCGCTGCCTCTCTCTGCAGATGGATCCCACAGGGCCTTCTGATTTTCAGAGTAGCTTTGAGTGATGAAGTGCCATAAGATGTACCGGTACTTAGAATATTTCTGGAGGAAAACAAAGAGTGTTCTTAATCAAGCATGTACTCCAGAGGGTAGAAGGGCTTCTTAGGGATTACTTCATGGTGAGATACGATTCATTCAAATATAGCTATTTTTCTTCCTTATAGTGTCCACAGTGCCAAATATTGCCCCCCTTCAGAGTAACCTGGTCCCTCTTTAGTAATTTGGGAATGCCTACACAGCCACAGTGAGGATGATTCTTAAGCCATCTGTCAGATAAAGATTCTTGGATTAATGCAGAACTGGAATCTGCGGAACCTGATGAAAAGACAGATACCTTGCTGTGAATTGGCTAAATCACATGTGTTTTAAATTTTTGTCCCTCCTTCTTAATTAATGTCACCCGTGACAGGTGGTTAGGTCCAGGCAGTAGTGAATGCTTCTCTGTGAAGGGAGGTAGTTGCATCCATCTTGAAGAAGGCAGTTGTTTGCCTCCATCCATTGCTGGATCCAACATTTCCTCTCCAGTTTTCAATGTTCCCTTTTAGGGAAAATGGTTGGTCTACTAATTCAAAGGACTTTGGAAGAAGGATTATCAAGACCTTTAACAGACCTTTAACAGTCAGGATTCAGACCTGGCTATAATATATTCATTGTGCTTGTGAATGACCTCTGGTGAGCTCAGGATTGCTATAGTGTATTTATTCTGGTCCTCTTTGATTTCTCAGAAACTTTCAGTGCTATCAATCTTGGTATCCTTCTTGTCTGATTTAGGGAATTGGCAGGCATTGTGTTACATGGTTATTTTTCTTTGAGGTCTACTTGGTCTTGGTAGGGGATAAGAGATCAAGCCACAGGCTCCATCTGTATGGGGTGTCTCGGGGTTCTACCTTCTTATCACTCTGTTTAACATCTGCATGAACTTTCTGGGTAAGATATGTGCCAGCATGGGGTACGGTATTTATTTTATTTTATTTGGACTTCTATGCCGGCCCTCTCCCGAAGGACTCGGGGCGGCGCACAAGCATAAAAAACAGACAATACAAAAGCTAAAAATACTTTAAACAGTGTCCAAATAAATCCAAATTTAAAAGTGGGAGAAAACAATTTAAAATTTAAAACATTTTAAACATTTTAAAAGGCCAGACGCGCTACTTCAGTATATTTGATTAAAAAACCATGTCTTCAGGGCCCGGCGGAAGGATTGAAGATCGGGGACTGTCTGCAGCTCCGGCGGCAAGGTATTCCAAAGGGTTGGAGCTCCCACAGAGAAGGTTCTCCTTCTGGGGGTCTCCAGCCGATACTGTCTGGCCGAGGGCACCCTGAGGAGGCCAACTCTGTGGGAGGAACTGGGCGATGGGAGGCTATCGGCGGCAGCAGATACTCTGGTCCTAAACCATGTAGGGCTTTGAATGTCATTACAAGAACCTTGAATTGCACCCGACAGACCACTGGAAGCCAGTGCAGTCCACGTATGAGTGGTGCGACACTGCCCACACGGCCGCATTCTGCACCAGCTGCAGTCTTCGGGTGCTCCTCAAAGGCAGCCCCATGTAGAGAGCATTGCAGTAATCCAACCTGGAAGTGAATGTTTACTTTAATCTATTTTTTAATCAGTAATGAAAGGGCTGGTTTGTCATAAGAATTCTGAAGAACTATTTAACACTAGCCAAAATTTGCCTTCCAGAAAAAGTATTCATCATTCTCAAGTTACTTTTAAGGTACTTTGGGATTAATTTGGAAGTGCTGGAGGACTGGGGTATTGTTGCAAGGTTACAAATGATATTAGAGTTGTTTTCTCTTATCCATCACTTCATCACTGTATAACTTCTCATCTCTCGTGCACCATGATCTGGAAAAGCCTCATAGGAGGAATTTCTTACAATGTTTTCCCTGGGGATGCAAATTAAACCAAGACTACCAGGGAGCTAAAAAGATGATTGCAACAGATTTAATTCATCACCTTTATCTATCGAGCTCAAGAAAGTACCATATGAATGTCATATCTTACCTGCAATACTTTTAATAAATACAGTATTACCCTTTGGGTATCTATGGAGATTCTCAATCATCCAGGCCATGGTTGCCCCAAATGTGCTTTTCAAAAGACAACTGGACTTTCTTGGGGTTTTTTTCCTTTGAAAACGTTTCACTTCTCATCCAAGAAGTTCTTCAGTTCTGGCAGAATGGTTTCCCCACCATTCTGCCAGAACTGAAGAAGCTTCTTGAATGAGAAGTGGAATGTTTTCCAAGAAAAAGAAAACTAAGAAAGTCTAGTTGCCTTTTTAAAGGCACATTTTGGATTAGCCTTTTAAAAAAAAGAAGCCATTTATTTTCCATAAAATTGAAAGAGAATCATTTTCAACCCAGTAATATATTTGATGGCTCCAAGTTTCTTGCTCTTTTACCATATCATTTACCTCTCTCACTATATATTTAAATGTGTAACTAGTTATTTCAAGGTTCATATTTTCACAAAGTTGCTCATAACATAACTATGGTCATCTAATATAGTACAGCTGGAAGTTCTCATAGATACCATTGTAAAAAGCAGGCATAACATTATTCACTTTGCTGTAAGCTCTTCAGATCTGGCACCTTTCTTTTGCTCTTGGTGTTAGTTAACAGAAAGTATGAACTTTGATGGCAATGCATAAATGAATTATTCTATTCCACCTGTGGGGGCCAGTCCAAGTCCCCAAAAGTTTGTGCTGTTTGTTACCTGGTATTTTAAGAAATTAAGCCATGTCTGGAAGATGACATTCCAAAACTATATCCCACAATTCCTATAAGACCTACCCCTATATTTCCTCTGCATTTCTTTGAAATATTCTTAGTCACCAGGACCAAGGAGCTGACATGCCTTCTGCTTCCTGCTCAAACATGTTCTTCAGAAAACAGCCCAATCTTCCACCCCAGTTTGCATTCCTGTGAATTCATGCCAAGAGTTGCTCGGACAGACAAGGTTTATTGTCTCTATCCATCCTATATGTCCCCAGCCCTTTTGGATGAATCATATGTTGAGCATGTGCTTACATCCTCACCCCTCCCAAGCTTTCTTTTTTATGTGTCTATATTGCAACCTTTTGGGGAAAATTATCTATGAGGGGCAATTCTGTAGAGTTTGACTTCTCTCCTGTATCATGAATAATATTAAAACATGTACATCAAAACCTAAGAAGCAACAAAAAATATTCTTGGATTGAACCTGCAACCTTCTTCATAAAATTTTGCACCTTTTTATCGGTGCTACATTCTCTTTCCACTTAGTATTTACACCATATTTTTAAATTAACAGTTTCAACATTAGTTTGCATACGTTATACTCTTTTACACCTCTAGCCCCAAGGCTCTATCCCCATACTAATACATAAAGCTAAAGCTGACAGTCGCTTTTAGAAATTGAATCTGTTTTCATTGCTGAAAACAGAGCTGAACCTAAGGCAAGGTGCCTCAAAGCTCATATCTTCAATCACTAGATAATACACGATCTATACTATATGCTATTTCTGTAATCTACAAATGTGCTATCTCATATACAGATCTGGCAACTTAAATAAAGTACACGAATCCAGACAAGCAGATATTTAGAAGAATGAATTTAGAATTTAGATAATATTTCTAACTTTATTTATTTATTTGGTTGGTTGGTTGGAGATGAGAGAGATCCAGAAATTACTCGGTGAAATAAAAAAAGGAAGTTTTCTTTAAGATAATACACTACATCTTGCCAAAATGCAGTTCCTGAGGTTAGAACACATAATTTCTGCTGTCTTAGATGGAGAGCCCAGCATGCCCAACATGGGAGTACCTGTTTTCCTGCCATCATGTCATACAGTAACTTACAAAACAGCCACAGCCCCTGGCATCTTGATAATAACACTTGTATAGAGCAGTGTTTCTTAACCTTGGCAGTTTTAGATTGTGGGATTTCAGTTTCCAGAATTCCACAGTCAGCATGGGGAGACCAGCCCACACAGCTTATATTTGTCAAAGTTGAGAAACACTAGTACAGAGAGTGGTACAGCAGAATATAGAAATATAAGGGAATGACATCAGTTAGTGTTACACAAATCAAACCAGTCAGTCCTAGAGGAGATCAACCCTGACTGCTCTTTAGAAGGCCAGATCCTGAAGATGAAACTTAAATACTTTGGCCACCAAATGAGAAGGAAGGATTCACTGGAGAAGAGCCTAATGCTGGGAACGATGGAGGGCTAAAGAAGAAAGAGATGACAGAGAATGAGGTGGCTGGATGTAGTCATTGAAGCAATTGGTGCGAGTTAAAATGGACTCTGGGGGATGGTAGAGGACAGGAAAGCCTGAAGGAATGTTATCCATGGGGTTGCAATGGGTTGGACATGACTTCGCAACTAACAACAACAAGAAGTTACTGTTAATCCCTGCCCACTGAGAAGAAACTCAATAGCAGCATTAAGAAGAAGCAATTTGAATGGGATACTGATGGAACTCTGGTTTCACCCAAGCAACATCCTTGATCCAGCTTGTCCCTTCGGAGCTGCTTTGAAAAATAAAGGCAACATCAGGATAGATCTGATTATACAACTCCCACATGTTTTCTGGTTTCATTACTGGCCTCCCTTAAGTTGGCATTTAATGCAGTTTAGGATATATTCATTGCTAGAACTCAAAGCTAATTATCTTGATTTGTTTAGTCTAGAGCCCACACCATTGGTCTGATTCTCTTCTTTTATCCTGAGTATGGAATTTCATCTTGTTCCAAATTGTAATTCAGGATTTGCATCCGGATTGACCATTTCTGTCCAGTCCTAAATGCATTTTGATGAGCTGTTCCTCACAATTTCATTAATACATCATGAAACTAAGGTTCACAGGAATGAAATTCATGGATACATAGCATAATAGGGAGAGGAGAAAATATTTCTTTCTTTAATGCGACGTGGGCAAGTTATTTTCAATGAATTGAGATGTGAATTCCTCAGCTGCCTTCGAATATTACATACTCCAATAACAGACACACCCCTATTATATGCTCATGCAGGCAATTACAGCACAAATAATGTTTAACATCGTAGAGAACATTTGGCCAAGTTGTCCAATCTGATGGAAAGAAAATTTACTACCTTTCCAAAAGACAAGGGAATTTCAGCAAAACTCTCATGGCTGCACTGTGCAATTAGCGTGTGACCAGATGGCTAAGAAGTAAGCGCATGTGGTTGTGCGTGTGTGAATGTTTTTTTTCTTCCACAGTGCAGTCCTCTTTCCAGAAGTTTACAGTCTTCCAGATGAACTCAAGTGCAAAGTCTCTTCCAAGTCCAGTTGTTGTTGTTGTTGTTGTTGTTGTTATTATTATTATTATTATTATTATTATTATTATTATTATTATTTATTGGACTTTTATGCCGCCCTTCTCCCGAAGGACTCAGGGCAGCATACAAGATAAAAACACACAAATACAAAAGTTAAAAAAGAATTAAATTAAACATCCAATAAATACAATTTCATTAAAATTTAAAAAGTGGGAAACAAATTAAGAATTAAAAAATTTAAAATTTAAGATAAATTATTGCTTATTTAATAACTTTTGTCCAATAAACTATCATTGAGAAGTTTACGTATCATGACTGGGTTCATATAACCCAAGATGCCAGAATCAAACAAACTGCATAATGGGCTTAGAAAGTATTAATCTAGTCAGTGAGTTATAAATAGGATTCATGAAAGTTTCTTTCACACTAGATTAACTGCTGTATTTCGGAGACACTGCATCCCATTAGTGGCAGTTAGGGGCTGCATCAGCACCCATCCTACAGGACCAACTGTTCCCCCACCATCCACACTGTCTGATTTTGCTAACTTTCTACTGAGAAAAGAATTGTACTCCTGCTCATTATCCCAGTTTGGGTCTGAGCTGTTCCCATTTTTTTCCAAGACAGAGATTGGTTCTCGCATTAGACTGTGCCGTGTGGTTTCTTTCAGTTTGCTTTAGAGCATCAGTTTAACCATGGGGGTCATAACGTAAGCAATGTCTGATGCCATAGCACAATACAAACCCTCCAACATGTGATTATTCAACAAATCTTAATCTGTGGTTAAGGATATGATCAAGAGACAGGTTGGTTTTAAGGCATTAGGCTAGAAAGCTGAGTTCTAGTTCTGCCTTGGGCACAAAGCCAGCTGGATGACCCTGGGCTAGTCATTTTCTCTCAACCCTAGAGAGAAGCAACGGCAAATCACTCCTAACAAAGCTTGACAACTTCAGGACTTGCCCAGGCAGTCTCTGACAATCAGATATGATTGAATAGAAAAAAATATGACTTATTGCAGCATGTAAACTGATTGCACTGAACTAGCCCACTAATTGTTTCACTCTTTTTTGTCTTCTAACACAGATGCCTTTGCTTCTTTGACCTGCTCTCCTATTACTCATCCAGAAATGAATACACTATGGCAGTGCCTGGAAGGGACAGTTGTATTCAGAGATAAGTAGCAGTGTGGGGAGAATTTTACAGATTAATGTACAAGTCAATTTTTGTAAATGGATTTTTCCAGACCTTCTGAATCACACAGCAAATAAAATCTTAAAGCAGTGCGTACTATGCCATGTGAGTCCAGCTGTGCTTTAGCAGTACTGTAACTTTTCAGTGAGTTCAGGTCCCAGAGAAATTACCCAAGCTCAAACCATTGACTAGCAGTCTACAAACCTCTGCTTTTGCACTTTGGGCTACGTAAAAACAGTGGCAAGTAAACAAGCTTTAAGTAAAAATATATTCTGCTATCAGATTAGGAAGAAACTGATCCTGGGAGGAGGAACTCTTTCTTTCTTTCTTTCTTTCTTTCTTTCTTTCTTTCTTTCTTTCTTTCTTTCTTTCTTTCTTTCTTTCTTTC
>JANHFQ010002953.1:266562-282899 GCA_032468035.1 Aparallactus werneri
CTTGAATCGGAGATGAGCACCGCCCCCTAGAGTCGGAAACGACTAGCACGTATGTGCAAGGGGAAACCTTTACCTTTTACCTTTACCATCTGTAAAGTGGAAAATAGTAATACTGACTTCAGCTATTGTTGTAAGATGGCCTTTTTTATCTGGACATCCTCCAGACACATGGAGTTCAGTATGCAGAAATCCTTAGCAGCAAGGTCACTGTAGGAATTATGGGAACTGAATATTTGTAGAAATCCCTTTTTAGCTCCGAGGTAACATGGCTTGCTGGATCACAGTGGTATATAAATATTCACATTTATTCACGCATACACAAACCCCATCTCACATACATACATACACACACACACACACATGCACAATATTGTCTCTTCCTTCCACACATTCTCTTCTTGGTTCCTTATTCAGGGATCAGCCTGGCTTCATTCTGTTAATGGTAACAGATAACTAGTGGTCCAATTTTCTGCAATTCTGCTCTTGAAGGTGAAAGCTGCATAGAATTCCAACTGCAGATTGACCTGTGAATTTTGTAAGAAGCACAACAGACAGTATCTGCCAGTAGATAATGCCTTCAGATGCTTTAAAGTACTGTTGCAGGTATAATTCGCATTTATGTTTAAGACTTAAGACAGATTTATTAATAAATCTGAAAATTAAAGTAAATTAAATTCTCCCCATTTAAAGTGATTGACTCCATTAAAATATGGGTGGGATACAGATTGTATAACTTTCACTGTGCAGCCAGGTATTTTGTGGATTTGTATTGCTACCTCAAGATGGGGATTCTGCTAAATAAATATATTTGGTGGAAATAGAGAGTAATCCATCCCAAAAGGTTTGTTTAAACACCCCTAGAAATTCCCCAATGATTCCCAAGGTGCAAGGTCTACATTTTTAATACTATATGTATACCATATAATGATGGAGGGGACGCAGTATATCCTGAGGATATTCTACCTACATTGCTAGAGGTCATAAATAACTAGGAAATGAAAAATGCAGACAGGTGAACTAAAACATGTTTTGTACACAGACTGGATGTTTACCAAAAGAACAGATGTCATTGAAAACACTTATGCCTTGCTGATGCAGTTACTTCTGTAAGATTTTAATATTGGATCCTTCAAATTCTTGTTATTTAAGTACAATAGAAAGACTTGCTTATCTCATCTTCCTTTTCTTCAATGCAATAATCACATATCTTCTTAACATTAGTAATGTGACACGTTTCCCAGGATCGGAACTGCAGAAGTGACATAATTTATTTTCACTTTTTTGTTTTTTTACTACTGTGTCATTCATAGAAGAGATTAAAACCAGATCTAAACAAGCAACGGAATGCGCGAAGAAAACTGATGCAGCACACTGAATTTGGAGATGTCATTTTTCAGTGCTTCCTGTGTAATATGTAATATGGCTGGAGGATGCAATGTATACATGTGTTCTGTGAAAGAACAAATGAGTTCAAATTATATAACTTTTACTCATCTCAGAGATTGTACCAAAATGATATGGCTGATCATGGTCCTAAATTAGGATATCAAAGTTATGAGGAGTTCATTTTCTTTTTTTTTCTTTTTTTTTTGAATGTGTGGTCTCAGGATTCCTTCATGTCCTTAATATCTTCTTTTGAAAATGTATCTTAAAGAGAGTCTCCCTTCATGATTTGCTTTTGGGATTACAAGGACCATGTAAACCCACCCCCATGGTCAGGTGATCATATTTTTGGCACTTGGCAACTAGCTCACCTTTATGGACATTTGCAGCATCCCACAGTCATATGGCCTTGATTCACAGTGGTTTTTGTTAGTTTCCATGGTTTACTTCTGGTTTCTTTAAAAAAAACACCCATTAGGGAAAATGGACTCCCTTAACATCCATAAAATTTGCTTAACAGTTATTGTTTTCACTGAACAACTGTCATAAGATGGACATGACTTCAAGTCCGATACCAGGATACCAGGTCCAATAACTGAGGACCATAATTCCAGGTTCAATTACAACCATAAGTCAAAGGCTACCTGTAATATTTAGAGATGCCATTGTCTACATAGGAAACTATTCTATTCCAACAAAGACATTTTAAATGTATTTATGACAGGCCAGAGTAAAAGAATGATGCATTATTTGCCTTATTCCCCAGAGACAGCCTTGGGAACTCAGAAATGATATTGGAGAACTCCAGATAGTGATCTTGGGAACATATTTTGGACCTTTGGACAGAAACATTTACCTTAGTTCCCCCCCCCCCCGCCCTTGAAGGAGTCGCGTGGCCACACCCGTCCGCTGCTGCTCTGGGCCCTTCCCCCTCATTAATATGAAGGCAGAGGCGCTGCTGACTAATGGGCGATGAAGCTGTCACTCTGGCACCTACTTGTTGGGTGTTCGCACAGCAGAGGCGCACAGAGGAGCGAGCGGAGTTGCGAGGGACGGCCGCTGCTGCCGCCGCCGGCAGACCGTTCCTTTTTCTGTTGCGGAGTGCTCTAATCTAGGTGGATCCCGGCTGGCGAGCGCTGGCTTGCGCCTCCGCGGGTCCCAGGCTGTTAGGCTAAACGTCGGGGGAGGGGGTGATTAAGGCTCGGGAGAGCTTTCAGTTTGCACCCGGCGAAAGCCTTCCTGCCCCCGATGCGCCGAGCAGCGGCTGGTCGATGGCTTGTCGAGTCCTTGCCTGTCTTCCCTGATCCAAAGGCGTTCAGCTCGGAGCAGCAGGCATGCTGGATTGTGGCGGGCGGCACTGGGCTCTTTTTGCTGCGGCGCTCAGGCTATGGCTGCTCCTAACTTTATGGACGCAGGTAAAAGAACTGCCTGCGTTTCGGCAGGTTTGGCTTGCGGTGGTGGTAATGGTTCCAAAAGGGAAGAGCGGGGAGGGTAGCTTTGGGCGGAAAACGATCGGGGACGACTTTTGTTACGGTTTGTTTTACCTTGCCACTTAAACCCGGTGATGAGATTTGAGTACCTTGTCGCTCCTTCCTTTTGAAAGAAAGAAAGAAAAAGATATACATTCTGTTTTGTGAAACTAACCAAAAAGAAACCCTCTTTTGCTTCGGAGAAGATTGGAAAGCTTTACGGCTCCGCTAATGTCTATCTGCAAGCTTCCTTAACAACTCGGTGCTTCCAATTGTGTGTTTGCTTTGGAACAACGCGGAGGCAAACTTGCATTGCACGTTTGCGCGGAGCACCCTCGGCGTTGTTGTTTTTAATCCATTTCCCGAACGCATTGATTTTACAAAAGCAATTAACACGGTTTGCATCGCTTCCAATTACTTTTAAACACGAGGAGTTCCTATTCGGCTGGCATCAAATAATTTCGAAGTGCCTATTTTAGCTGCCAATGGAGCATTCTGCAGGTCTTTCGCGCGGCTTGCAACTAGCCTTTCCTATTACTGCTATAAGCCGGAATTGCGGCACTGTGTTTCCTCTCTCTCCGATGCCACTTTTAATAGTGCATAGTTTTTAATAGTTTTATCGGAAGACTACTTTATCGTTGGGAACTCTGGAGTGGCCGCTTGTAAATCTCCATGCACTCCCCCCCCCCAGACGCTACAGTTAATGAGGTTCTCCCTTTTTGCTTTATTTTTAGGTCTCCCAGTCCACGGGCTATTTCGAGCTGCAGATTAACTTGGTAAAGAATGTAAACGGCGAATTGTTGAATGGGGAATGTTGTGATGGCATGAAATCCCCAACGAACGTGGACTGTATTCGGGATGAGTGCGACACTTATGTGAAAGTCTGTTTGAAGGAATATCAGGTTAAAATCACGCCTACTGGGACATGCAGCTACGGCTCCGGATCTACTCCAGTTCTTGGTGGAAATACTTTTTATCTGAACAGCCGAAATTTTCATCAGAGCAAAAACCACGACACGGGGAGGATTGTTATACCTTTTCAGTTTGCTTGGCCGGTAAGTTCCCCCCCCCCCCTTTCCCGGTCTATTTTCTCTAATAAGCAATCGTTGTTCTGCAGCTGTGTTTTGTAAGTGGCTGCTAAATGGGATGTCTTGCCGCCGCTTTTGACTCGTGGGTAACTGCAGAACTGTAACTTGAGTTGGGTTTTTCGTACGCCCTTTCTGGTTTGTGGAAAGGGAGAGTGTCTAAGGGGCACCTTTCTTTTCTTTCCTGCTCTTCCCTCCTCCCCCCCCCCAGCACGCGGGTGGGGGTGACCAAGTTGAGGTTGGAAAAAGACCAGCATCGCAATCTCTCCCGTTTCATTAATAAAACTACAAGTTTTCCCTCTTAAATATCCACGAAATCCAGCCACACGCTTTTGTGGATATGTGGGAACCTCGCGCGAATTTGTGTGGCGCGGAGTAATGAAGCTGAGTTTCCATGAGGCAGTGGATGGAGACAATAAAACTCTACGAGTGAAAGAGGGGATTACTTTGAAAAATGGAAAACGGCGCACCTAGAGGCATCTCCTAGGGGCGTGTCTACGCTTGGTGGGAGCAGCTGCCAGGAGCAGGGAGGCTAGAAGTAGAAGCCCGGTGTGCGATAGCGTCCTTTCGCATGTCCAGGTGCGAGGAGTTGACCTCTGCGCCAAACCTGTTATTGCTCTGAATTCGCCCCCCCCCTCAGATGCTTATGGTTTGCATAGTCTCGGATTCTCCATCTTCTTTCTCCCGCGAAAAGTGGTGCTGCCCAACCCTCCGCTAAAATATATTTGTATCATTTCATTACATACACCTCCAGTTTCCTGAACGCTTCTTGGATTTGCAAAAGCGTCTTTCCAGCAGAGGGCGCGTGTAGCTAGTTTTCCGCCAGGCTGCGCCTTGGTTTTGTTTTTTTTTGTTTGTTTGTTTTGTGTTTTTTTTTAAACCTTTTTTTCTTTAAAGAAATACTTAACGTGTATCACAGGGCGTGTGCGCAAAAGAAGAGAATTGTGCCGGCGGGGCGTGGAAGGAGGCGGTGGCTGCCGCCGCTGCAAAGCAAGCAGCTGCTCTTAGCCCCGAGCTACGGGAAAGCGCGGGGCGCGTGCTGCTGCTCGCGAAAGGCGCGAGCGACTTGGCTCCTGGGACTAGACCTGGCGGGTAGGGAGGAGGCGTGGCGAGAATACTCACCCGCCTGGCGCGCGCCTCAACAGCGACCGTTGGACTAAGAGCGTTTAATAAGGGCGAAGCGCGTAGGAGCCTGGCTGATTCTTTCGTCTCCTCGGGCTTAATGGGGGAGGGAACAGCTGGAAACCCGCTGCTGGTTTTCCATAGCATTCTCCTTTCTCTCCTTCGTGGGTTTTTTTTTAAATCGCAACTCTCCTCACTATTAGAAAATCCGTAACTGCTCCAGTCGATTTTTAATGTGTACCAGGATTTAATTCGTGGGTATAAAGTCTATTGAGTACGTGTGAAGTGTGGTACATTCACTGCAAAAGGGTAAGAAACCAGTAGCTCAAGAGAGGAAGAATTTATAATTTGTTTAGGAATTCATTTCTCATTTCAAATTCTAGTTATAAAAAAATCTTTTCCAGTCCCCTCTTCCTTCCTCTTCCATTTTTTTCTGTTTATCATGACAGATAATTGACTGCCTGGATTCAGTTGTTAAACTTAAGTGATGGCTTTAAAATTCACTCTTGACTTCCATCGGGATAGGATGGAGTAGTACAAGTTACTCAGTCTTAAAACCACTGTTCCAAACCATAGTGTCTGGACTTACACATTAAAACATATACATATTACACTTAAACACATTTTTAAAATTCTGTTCAGCTGAAGAATGATTTGGACTTACAGTGTATGTGTAGAAAGCACATACTTACTGATTTTGATATAATCTCAATGGGTATAATATAAAACTATCAAATTGTGGAGTTCTTCCTGTGAGTTTTTATAGCACTTCCAAAGCATCCAAATCAAATGAGCAAAAATTGTAGGGTCGTATTTTCATCCCCACAGCAGCTGCATTTGAGTGCTTGTATGACTAAATAATGTACTTTAATCTCTGGTTGTTTACTAAAGTATGTGTAGATGTATGATTGTTTGCAAAACAATACCATATTATATGCACCACAGGGAACAAATGGGAAGGGATGAGAGATCCTTAGAGTGCTTAACAAAAAGAAGTCTTCACAAAAGAATTAGTAGGTTGTTAACCAAAAGATAGCTTGGTGGAATGGATTTATCTAATTTTTTTTTTACTAAAAGGGAAAGATATTTCCTAAACTCAGATGCTGAATTCTACCAATACAGCAGGTGTATAAGAATATTTGTCATTTGCACATTTTAAATTGTTTTAATTGGTGTGTAGGAATGGTTACAGTCTTGAAATAATAGATAGCAATAGAAGACAAAACAAAGATTCTAGAGCGAAACAAATACAGTACAATCCATCCTGTTTTCAGTTTTAAATGGAGTTTGTTTAGCAAGTGGCAGTGCCTTGTGATGGTCACTTTGATAGCTGACTACTTGTTGCATTCACTATGTAATCTATTTTGTTGCTATTAGAAGCTAGCAATTCATATTTTCATAGTTTTTAGCATTAAATTGGAACAGTAAAATGGTACTTTGAGTATGCTCTGTATGGAATATAGTTGTGTAATTGTTGTGAATAATCCTTCATTGATGAGACACAGCTCTTACATTTTACTCATACAAGTTATTATGAATTTTAGAAAACTGTTCCTTGGCTGGGCAGTTTTTATTGGCAACTGGTCATTTTTGCAAGGAGTTGCTAATACTAAATACTTTTGGTTTTCAATGAATGGGTCTATTTTTAGCTTATCTTGATATTTAAGGTCTAAATATTGTTGTTGTTAGTTGCGAAGTCGTTCTTCCAGGCTTTCCTGTCCTCTACCATCCTCCGGAGTCCATTTAAACTTGGTCCGACTGCTTCAGTCTAAATATTATACATGTTTAATTGAAGGGATGGAAACTAGTCAGTCATTACTCAGTATATTCTTGTGCCTTTATACAGATTTGTATGCCAAAACAGTGTTCTGACTAAACTGGCTTAGTTTTTAGTCACATTTTGAAATTTATCTTAAGCACTTAATTTTGGCTAAAGCATTCATGTATGCTTTAATGATAATACAAGCTGTAATCGTCTTAATATTTGCGAGGTCCTTTCATTTGATGTATTGCTTTGCTTCAAGATCTGACTAAGCATCTTTTCAACCTGTTGACTTTGCAATCACACACACACACGCACACACAAACATAGAGAGAGAGCTAGGCACAATTGTTCAAGAATGAAAATTAAAATATTTCATTCTTAATCACCATAATATATATCACTACTTACAGTCTTTATAGGATTCTTTGAAATCACTCTTCAAAAATAATGGTACAGCAGACCATATCTGCTGACTGGGGGGTATGCTAGTAACCATGCAAGAAAGATAGGAAGCATCCATACTTATCTGAACGGTTACAGATATGTTTTAACAAAACCATATTACTCAAGCCACAATGCCACAGGATAAACAGTCTGCAAATTGTCAAATTAACCTGAGGAAAGGCAGTGGAAATGAAAACATGAATCTTTCACTGTGCAAAATAAGATGGGAAAATACTTCCCATAGTACTTAAGATAAGACATTTCTATGCAACTTTTCACAATATTGTGAAAATATTATTTTCCTGATAAAATATTGTGAATTATTGTCTTTTATGGTGATTAACATAAATCTAACCTTAGATTTGTTCTTTCCTATACTGATGAGTATTAAAATGTAAATGGGCTATTAATCTTTTTCATATGCATAATATTGCAATTAAGAAAATGGGTTGGACACAGCATAGTTATCTTGGGATTATTTAGTTAAGCATACATTTTCAATTATATCATGTCTGTAGTTTAAATTCTCACCTTATTTAAGAAAGTCTGACTAGACTTAAATTTCTCACTTAAGGTGATGCTGAGTTTTCAGAATACTAATAGTATTTTCACATGGGTAAACATTTACATTTGTTAGGATATGTGTAGAATGCAGTAGAAATATCTGTCCTATGTAACTTACCATAGTTTTTTTCTGTTTAAATTGATGTAAAAAGTGGAAAAAATCACAATTATTTTGGTAGATGGGTGACTATATACATTTGTTAAATAAATGAAACATTTACTTGAAATCTATAAGACACATGAGATGTTTTACTATCACAGCTGTGTATGAAGGAGTTACATTTTTTTGTTTTGGCATGTCATTCATATATATGCTTGTATATAGCTTGTCATAATATATGTAATGTTTTTAGTAAGGTGGGAATAAGAACTATGATAGAAAGAATGTTGATGTTTGATGTTGGAGAAGACTATTGAGAATAGTATGGACGACCAAGAAAACAAATGGATTATTGAAGAAATCAATTTAGAATTCTCACTTGAGACATACATGACCACATTCAAATTTTTCTACATTGTGGAAGGAGAGTACAGAAGGCAACTTACAGCAAGGTGGATGGACTCAGTTACAATAATGATGGGTGCATGATTGAAATACTGAAGAATCAGATGATGTACAAATTAGAATGGAAAAAATATATGGTTAAAAAAGAGCAGCACCAACTTAATAGCACATTTTCAATTTTCTAGACTACTGATAACTTCACTTTTACTGCAACTGTGATAATGTTGCTGTAGTTTTGAAAGAAATATTTTACCTGTATTTTGCAAATATCAGTACAAATTATTGACAAATTTGGTTTTCTAACTGGAATTACAATTTTGATTTGCACTGCTAAACCAGTTATTTGCAACCAACTTTGTATATGAAGATGAAAGAATCTTAGTATTTTCAAAGTGCTATTAGTAAGACGACTTGTGTAAGAAAGAAGAATATTAATGTATTTAAGTATTGTTTTGGGGCATGGTTCAAATGCAATTAATACAATTAAAACAACCTATTTACATACTTTTAATTGCTTATTTTCAAATGATGATTTCGCTTTTCTTCAATTCTGCATAGAACTGATAGGGTAAACTAATAGAATCTATTAGAATAGAATGGGTAAAAAAACAAATCTTGGAAAGTGGTCAGGATGGTGAACAATTACAAAGATTAATATATATTTAAGCAGTATTTCTAAAATATTGGTCTTATTAAGACATTAATTTGCAATGAAACATGGGTGTATGTTGTGTGAAGTTTAACTGTCTCGACCAAATTAGTAATTTTTTAAAGTATACCAATTAAGTCATCGCTTAAGGTGATGCCCATGCAGTGCATGCCAAACACACTGCATGGGCTTCACCTTAGGCTCCCAAAATCACATGTTTTAGTTCTGGTCGGCCATCTTGAAATTTTTTTTTAATTTTTTTTGCTGGGCTCTCCCACCTGCAGTCTATAGCTACTTTGATTCGCTATGTTTCCAGCAGCACAGCTTTTTGCTGTTTGCTGGGAGGGCCCAGCAAAAAAAATTTTTAAAAATTAAATATTCAAAATGGCCAACTGGAACTAAAACAGCTGACTGTCAGAGCTATATTGATGCATGCACAGTGCATTTGGTACGCGCTGCGCGTGCATCCCCTTGGGTCCCAAAAAAATCAGCTGACCATAGTATAAGTCAAGGGTGACTTTTTCAGCCCATTTTGGGGGCTGAAAAACTCAACTTATACTCAAGTATATACGGTAAGTGGAAGTGACTATTTCTCTTAAAGATCAAGTTGCCTGGCCTAAATATGGTTGCTACAGATATTTACAGGAATACCTGTAATAACTTTTTTTAAGGCTTAAAAAGTATAGAGTATTATAATCAAACTAATTTGTTAAAGTGTGAGTTAATGAAGGAGCAAAATAGAAGCAATACTAATACTATTAATAGTATTAATTCTATTTTTTTCCTTTTACGAGAACTTTTAAGTTACATATTTGATGTAAGAATTCACCTGATGATATGGAAATTTTAAGATAGAATGGATAGTTTCTGTCTTTTAGTATCAATCTTCAACAGTAAAGGAATAAACTGTCACAAAATATGCCACAGACTGTCATTTCATATAGCAGCCATGAAGGCTCTGGGAAAGATATTCAAATGGCATTTTGTGACCGTACCAACAAAAATCAGAATCATAAAATCATAGTATTGACCGTGAAACTCTATGGAAGTGAGAGTTGGATTTTGAAAAAGCAGAATTGTAAGTGTGTTGATGCATTTGAACTTTAGTATTAGGGAAACTCGTGAGGATAGTGTATGCAGCCAAGAAAACAAACAAATCATTAAATCCACCCAAAGTTCTCATTCTGGGAAAAATGACCTGACTCAAATTATTCTACTTTGGACACATTATTCAAAGATAATGGAGCTTGAATTCTGAATAAGGTAGAAGGAAAGAGAAGAGGACAACCATCAAAAACATAGATTGCTTTAGTTATAATGGTGAACAGTGTACCATTAGAAGACCTGAAGGATCAGGTTAGGGGAGATTGACATGGAGAAAAACTATGTGGCTACTAGAAGTTGAAAACAATGGCACATAATAAATATTGGAAATCCTGGTTCTAATTGCCTACTTCACTCTTTCTGTTTGTAAAAAGGTGTGTTATCCAGTAGATGTTTTTGTAAATGTGAAAGGAAACCAGAAGTTGTTTACCGGTATGTGCCAATTTCCTTTTCCATTCCTATTCACTCTAGCATGGATTCTGCAAAAGTAAGGAAAGTAGCAATGTTCTATTGACATCTACAGAACATTCAATTTAATTAGGAGGTATTGTATTTAAGAAATCAGTATATATTAGCTTATGATGTTGGGATTATTTTTTAAAATTATTTTATGTAATCTTCGGTTTTGATGTGTTCTATATTATGCTTATGTTCATTCATGGGCTACTTTGCCTAATTTAGGTGTGAGCTTATACACGTTTTTTTGCAAGGCCATTGTCTTAATGTAGGGGGCTATGGCCATTAGTGGACTATAACCTATTTGGAATTGGGCCATGCAAGTGACTAGCCAGATGTGTGTCCATGCAGCTCAAGTTGCATGAGTGGCAGGCTAGCAGGCACTCACAGTCAAGCGGTGGGCCGGCTCACCACTCATGTAAGAGCTACAGGTGCGTGCATGCCAGTCCACCGCTCATGCAGCCCAGTTCTCTTCCCCCCAGCCTGGCCACTAAGCCACAAAAGGTGGGGGATGTTGTCTTAATAAAATGTTAAATTATAATTTACACAAACGTATATTATTGCTAAAGGAATTCAGCAACTAATGCATTGAAATAGTTCTCTCGTGATGTTTTTTCAGTCAAATGCTAATATATTAATTTGATAAACAGCCCGAGTTTGGAAAGAGAGCCTAGATAAAAAAGTTTACTTCTTTGTCCAAATACTATGTATTTTGAAACAAACAGTAATAGAATTAAAAGTCCACAAATGGAAATAAAATAAATAAAATTCAGTATAATGCTGTCAATTTGTATCTGCCATTTATTTGAACCAATGTTAAATTAAGAGTCACTTTTTAGAAATTGTGACCATTTTTGAATGCTGTAAACGTCATATAAAATATTACGTGTTCTGCAATTCCCTTTTGATTTAATAAATATTTGCAAAACAAAGCAAATTTAAAAACAGGATTTTAATTTTTAAATACTTTGTGCCATATATTTTCTTGACATGTAGGTTTTATATCTGTATTATATTACCTATATTATATAAAAGGTAAAAGTTCCCCTCGCACATATGTGCTAGTTGTTCCCAACTCTAGGGGGCGGTGCTCATCTCAGTTTCAAGGCCGAAGAGCCAGCACTATCCGAAGACGTCTCCATGGTCATGTGGCCAGCATGACTAAAAGCCAAAGGCACACAGAACGCTGTTACCTTCCCACCGAAGGTGGTCCCTATTTTTCTACTTGCATTTTTACATGCTTTCGAAGGTTGGTAGCAGCTGGGACAATAACGGGAACTCACTCCATTATGCAGCGCTCAGGATTTGAATTGCAGAACTGCAAAGCTTTCTGATTGACAAGCTCAGTGCTTTAGCCACTGAGCACATTATACAGGCCAAGGAACAAAATGACTTATTTTTATCTAATATTCCTACAAGTATCTCAAAGGTGCTTTTTCAAGAGACAACTACACTTTCTGGTTTTTTCTTTGAAGACATTTCGCTTCTCATCCAAGAAGCTTGTTCAGCTCTGAATAAGACAGATTAATTTGAGAGCTGAAGAAGCTTCTTGAATGAGAAGCAAAACATCTTCAAAGAAAAAACAAGGAAGTCCATTTGCCTCTTGAAAAAGCACCTTTAGGACAACCATGACCTGGATGACTGAGAATCTCCATAGACATTCCTACAAGCCTTAACTGAAACGCTTTTCAGTAAAAATACTGAGTATTGAATATTAAAAATCAAAGTTGTGGGAAGTTGAGGAACATATAAATTATATAAATTATTGTGCAATTTTAGATAATGTTGTTTGCTGCTAACCTATAGAAATAACTGCCTTGGTTGAGATTCTGAGGATTCTGGCTTAGTCTGTATGTACAGGCATTAGATTGTTCTTTCTAGGCAATCATTATGGTTCCTAGTTCGAAGAGAATGTAGTCTAGCTTTTCAATTACCAATGGTTCTCCAATATGACTACATTTATGAAAACTTCATTGTGTCAATGATACCTTAATACTTTTTGAATAAAATATTCTTATATCTTTTGATCACCAGTCATTGGAGCTTTTTTTTCTTCTTAGGTTATATATGGCTGAGTTATCATTACCGGTACTTTTTAAAGTTTTTTTTTAGTTTTATATTGAATCTTTCATTCAACAACTCAAGTAGGTTTACACAGTATTCTTCCCTCCAGTAATAACTCTATGGGGTAGAATGGACTAAGAGAAAGTGACTGGCGCAGTTACATGATTCTTAAAGTTACACAATATTGTTTTTTGTATGTAGTGGACTGTAAACTATTATGCAAGTTGAGTTACAGCTATAAAAGGCTATGTCTTAGCACTGAATGATCATATATTCATATACATTTACTGTATTTGCATTTATACCCAAAGTATCTGTTGATAATTCAGTAAAATAATAGATATATTTTAGTTCCACTCTGAACATTTGATAGCTTCTTCATGAAGGATGCTTTGATATTGAAGGCATACCTCTGATACTTAAAATAATTCTGTAGAAATAAGTACTGATTGCAAAAACAAAATAGGGAATATCTAACAATCTAGCATTTGATATATTAGTCTGCAGGATGAGGGAACTTAGCATTTTGAGCCCATAACTCATCATATAAAAGGTATGTATATAAGTGTATATGTGTCACAGAAGACTGATAAAAACGGCAAATTTAGGTTTGCTTGATGAGGTTGCTAAGAAACTGAAGACTCTGGAGGAAGTGGATATTGTCTGGACAGAACATAAAATTTTGCTCTTGGAATGTTTTTCTTTAGATCAATTTCATGTATAAGGAAAGAGATAATTTTGAACATTCTTAACTAGTTTCAAGTATCAACAGTAAATACAAAAGTGTAGTCTAGTTCAGACATTGCATTACATCATGTTTTTTTAATAAACCATGAATGGCTGAGTGATACAACACAGGAAACCATATAATATGTTTTATAAACCAAAATTCTGGAAGCATACTAACCAAAAAACCAAAGAAACTACATTAGTAGTTGTATAGTTTTTGAATCTAATTCTTCCTTTCTACAGATCCTAAAACTATATAGCCTTTTGATATTTTAACCCTCTCCTCTTATTATTACAGTTACATGAACTGAATCCACACAACACAGCAGTTAAAATAATACAGTAACATACATCAACCATTCCATTTACAATAAATTTTAACATATTAATTGTTCTGTTAATTTCAAATTTATGTAATAAAATGCTAAAAAAAACAGTCACGACTAAAATCTCTATCAAAATACATACAATGTGTCCCTCAGGATGCATACTAAAGGCTCTTTGGAATAATTCTGTCTTCATTGCTTTGTTACAGATTTCCCCTGGGGGCGGGGGGAATCTAATATGTAATGGAAGACTTTTCCACAAATTGGTACCATTATAGAAAGGCATCACCTCCTCACCTCAGCCTCTTTAATCTTTGGAAAATGCCAGATATTTAAGAACTTGTCCCTATTTGATTGCAATAGATGTGTCTGAAAAAATGGAACCTGGAGAAATGTTGATTCCAAATCACATAGAGCTTTTTACATCTCAAAGGCCTGTAAATGTAATGTTCATTTATAACTGAAGATCCACAACTGGTGTACATGCCAGAGCTGAACAAAAACCCCTTGACTAGTTTCCACCTCCTTTCAACAAGAACCATAAAACCAATAAGATCCCCACTGTTATGGCTTCCTGAAGAATGGTGTCTTCTGCTCAAGAAACAACATGTGGAATTTTATTCCTCATTGGACAGGAAGTAATCACATCTTTCTTGAGTTTAATTACAACTTGTTTAATACTATCTAGATCTTAACAGCCTCTAGACACTAGGGCAAAACTTCCAATATCACTTGTATGCCCTGAGGTGGTAAGCATGCTGATGATTCTTATTCAAATGATCAGATGAGATTTTCCAGCAACTTAGTGTGGTTGTTAATTAACAAGGGACAGATATTAAGCCCTACGGCATTTAATAAATGTATAGCCACAGGGTTGTCTTCTCCTATAACCACTGACTGGAACTTCTTCCTAAGGACCCAATATTGTAATGCACTTCCTTCATCAATTCTTGTAGGAAGTCAAGAGGAATACCATGGTTAGTGATATGGAATACTGCTGAGAAGTCCAGAAGGAATTAAGAATTGGCATAGGTTTGTAAGAGAAACATTCAAATTGAGAGCTATATGCATATGCTGCAATGTAATATTGCATGGATAATACATTGTACCTTTTAAAAAGAATATTTAACTTCATTCAATACTGCCTCTATATTGTTATTCTATAAAATGTTTCCCATGTTGCTAAGCTTTGGAGAAAGTGACAACTTGGAAAGTGAAATGGGTGGAAAGATTCAGTTACTCTTCCCACCCTGTCCCTATAGGATTATTTCGTATTAAGTATATTAGCGTTTTTGTGGAGATGGAGAAGCCTGTGGAGAATTCAAAGTATAGGCTTCAGATGAGTATAATTCATGTTTGCCCTGTATGTATGTGGGAACCCACTGACTTTACTGGAGCTTACATAAGTTAGTTTCAAATTAATGTAATTGCAATAGATTAGTCCTAAATGCAATATTACTCCAATAATGTCTGATTTAGAATGATAAAGTCTAGGTGAAGAAAAGCTGAATCCCTTTCATGTTACTACTTGCTAGCAGTCTTCCAACATATCTCATTTCCACTTTCTGAGAGAATGGTGTGATCTTGGCAAAGTAGAGTGTGAAGACTTTGCTATCTGGATTTGGAGATGTGGCAGTAGTGAAAAAAATGTTTGGTTTGAGTGTTGAAAGATAGCAACATCAAATACCTTCAAACCATTTTGAATGTGCCTTTGTATGACTGAAGAAAACTCAGTGGGAATTATTAAAACAAATTCTCACTCCTTTTCCTTTGATCTTAGGTCTATAAAATGTATTTTAATTATAATAATGACTAATACAACTAAACATAAAGAAAAAAAATGGAAAGAAAGAAGAAAAAGTGCAAGAAAAGAAAAAAGGAAAATAAATACATAAAGAAGTTGTAGATGACCACGCTGAGCCCAAAGACGGGCTCAAATGTGTCATCAGTCTCAAGTTCTTTCATGCCCACAAGAGATCTAAGTCCAACCCTCTTTGAATTCCATTGACTCTTATCTGCTGTCTCCTTGCTTTGACTGTTAGTAGTTCAGATTCTTATAGAGAGCATAAGCTTGCAATAAACTTTATATTCATTTGAACTGCCTGAACTTCCCTGATTCTCCCATGCTTGACAAAAGCAACTTCCAACCTTCTAACAAGTACTGTACAAACAAATTTAATAATTTATCACCTCCTATAAGGTTAAGCACATCCCTGTCAAGTGCGAAAGATCAGGTCCAATCTTCTTAGTTGGAAAGATTGCATAAGCATGATTAGCAATAAATTACTTTCAAGTGTGAACTTGATCTTTTACATCTGACAGTGCCATTAAACTTAACCTGTGTACCACTTCTATTTAGAGATACGGTAAATAAGATGTGTCATATGTAGATATAAAACGCTTTGAAGCCTCCATAGCATGACCATGTTCTTTTCTCTATTTCAAATCAACCAGCATAAGTTTGGTATAATTCAGCGTGATTCTGAAATCAAAGTTGTAAATGCTCTAGTTAGATTTGAAGTCATTATTTCTAAAGGGATTCTGGAAACAAAAGTCCTGTTTTCAGTATTAGTTGTATACTTACTTCCATACAAGGGGATGCAGTGGCTCAGTGGGTAAGATGCTGAGCTTGTCGATCAGAAAGGTCGGCAGTTTGGTGGTTCGAATCCCGA
>JANHFQ010002953.1:297777-309453 GCA_032468035.1 Aparallactus werneri
GTGCTCCAGTTGTTTTGGGATTGCACCTAAGGTCCCTATTACTATCTTTATTTTTTTAGCCACAATCATTTTACTTCTATATGCAGGACTTTATATTTTGTGATTCCCCCCCCCCCCCAGTTCTTTTTCTTCTGTTCTGCTATCTCCAGGTATTGCAAAAAAAATGCTTTTTTTTTTTTACAGATGAGCACCTCAGTTTTATAGGAGTAATAAATGACATTTGTAACCCCCTATAATGTTCTGACTATGCCGATTTCCCACAGGTCACTGTGTTATGAATTTTTAAGATGGCTACAATTTATGTTTACTTACGCATCGATTTGGTCCAGGGAAATGGAGAGTCCTTTTCTCTGACTGGTGCATCTACCCATGCTTTTCCCAATAGATACTGGTATATCACATTTCACTTATATTCCAGTTTATAAGAAAATTGGGCATTTGGTCAGATGCCTTTTCTCTCAAGAGTAATTCGTCAGTATTTCCTTAGGTAGAACTCTATGGTTGCCAAGTATAACCACAGGTGGCAGACAATGAAGAATCTCCAGGAGAGATTATTGGCTGCAGCATTAAAGAAAGCCCCCTTTGAGATAGGAACCTTCCTGTAGTAGAATTTCTCACGTAGGAAACTGCACACTTTCATACCCATTGCTATTCCAGAACTTTTGCTTCTCTTCCCCCTGGAATCTAAAGAATTTCCACCACCCAACAGAGCAAGTTGCAACTGAATGGCAGAGAAGAGAACACTGTTGTTTACTGCAATGGCAATAGAGAAGCAATGCTTGCTAAAAGAGAAGAGAATTGTACTCTGCTCCTATAACAATCCTAATTAGAAATACTACTTCTGAACTGCTAGGAACAGTGAACAAACAACATTCACTGCAAAGGTCTTACTATGAAACACTGGAATCTTAGCTAGACTCAGGAGCATGCTTGTAAACTATTAATAGAATATCCTGTACATTCCTAGCATTCTGACGCCAGCACAACTGGAATTCTGTAAAGAAGAATCAGATTTATGCAGCTGCTACTGAAGGGAAGCTATGCATAAAAACTGATATATCTAGAAAATTAACTTGCTTAGCCCCAGGAAATTTAGCTAGAGGGATTTTTTCAGAAGAATATACAAATGTCTGAGTGCTCATTGCCACACCTAATGAAGATGTCACCTTTATTCCTTCTTTTCATTAAAGTAGACATACCCACTTTCTGCAACTGTTCTTCAAATGTCTTGGCCTTCAGTCCCCTAAGCAACAAGATGATTAGGGACTGGAGGCTAAAACATATGACGAATGGTTGCAGGAATTGGGTATGTATAGTTTAGTGAAAAGAAGGACTAGAGATGCCATACTAGAGTATTCCTGCTTTGGGCTTTGGGGTGGGGTATCATCAGTATGCTGATGATACCCAACTTTTTATATCCACCCTGGGTCACACCAGTGATGCCCTCGAGGTGATGTCCCGGTGCCTGGAGGCGGTTCGGGTCTGGATGGGGAGGAACAGTCTTCATCTGAATCCCGCGAAGTCTTGAGTGGCTGCTTGAATCGGCGTCCCGGGGTTCCCAGACGATTTCAACTTTATCCATAGGGGGAGAGGTGTTACCCCCTGTGGACAGGGCGCACAATTTGGGGGTCCTCCTGGATACGGCGCTCACGTTAGAAGATCACGTGGGGGCTGTTGCCAGGGGGCCTTCGCACAGGCTCACCTTGTGCGCCAATCGAGCCCCTATCTGGACCGGGATGCCCTTAAGACGGTCACTCATGCGCTGGCAACCTGTCGCCTGGACTACTGCAACGCACTCTACATGGGGCTGCCCTTGGGTACCATCCGGAGGCTTCAACTAGTGAAAAACGCAGCCGCGCAAGCAGTGATGGGGGTGTCCCGATACTCCCATGTAACGCCTCTGCTCCGCAAGCTGCATTGGTTGCTGGTTGCCCTCCGGGTGAGATTCAAGGTACTGGTTCTCACCTATAAAGCCCTCAATGGCCTGGGTCCGGTATATCTGAGGGAACATCTAGTGCCGGCCTCCCGCCATCTGGTCCGCTCCCACAAGGAGGGCCTCCTCCGGGAAGCAATGGCAAAGGAGTGTCGTCGAGCTGGGCCTAGGGAGAGGGCCTTTTCTGTGGGAGCTCCCACCTGGTGGAACCAGCTGCCACCGGACCTTCGTATGGCTCCCGACCTCTGCTCCTTCCGCAGGGACCTGAAGACCTGGTTATTTGAGCGAGCCGACCTGGATTAATGGGGGGAGGGTTTAATAGTCGAATTTTAAACTCATTTTAAATTGTTTTAACGGGCCAACTATTTAATTCTGTTTTAATTGTGTCATTAAATGTTTTTAATTTTGCCTGTACACCGCCCTGAGTCCCAGGAGAAGGGCGGTATAGAAATCGAATAAATAAATAAAGAAATAAAGAAATAAAGAAATAAAGAAATAAAGTTGTTAGTTGAAAAAATTCCTAATGCAGCTGCCAGAAGAGTGATGTGGTTTGGTTTGGTTTGATTTAGTTTGATTTTTGAAAAAAATGGAAGTAACCTATTAAGATAATTTTTATTACAGCTATTTCCCTGGATTTTATTTAAACAGTCACTGAGGCTTTCCTAGGGCAAAGAATGCAGCATGCATATTGCAAATATCAGCAAACAGTATCAAAATAGTGAATGAAATGTAGCTGATATTTGGAAAGCATGGGAGCTTTGCTTTGGTGCAAGGGCAGGCTCTTTCTGGGTTTGTTCTTCACTCTCTGCTTTTCTTCTCTTCTTTCACAGATGCTAATGAGTGTGAAGGGAAACCTTGTCTTAATGCTCATTCTTGCAAAAATCTTATTGGTGGATATTATTGTGACTGCATTCCAGGATGGAAAGGAGTAAATTGTCATATCAGTCAGTATTTAATATTTAGTGCATACACTTGACCCTAAGGGTCTCTTATTTATAGACTAAAAGCTGACAATCTTAAATTAATGCTTATGTATCATTTCCAAACCTAACTTTTCTACAAGACTTTACGATGACACTTTTTATCACATACTTCCTTGCATCTAAAGCCTTAGCTTTTGAATTGTGGAATGAACTACCGGTAACTGAAAGTTTCTGAGAAATTATTCACATGGGGCAATTTGTTTTCAACATTGCTTGACTTTATGATTTGCATCACTTATAAAATTCTTATTTCCTTTCCTCTGGAAAACATCAGTTTGAATATTTGAGATCAACAAATATCATTAATTATGCTTCAGTCTATTATTTCCATTATTTTTCCATTGTTTTAATGATTTTCCTATTTTATCCCTAGATGTTAATTATTGTCATGGGCAGTGCCAAAATGGAGGGACTTGCAAGGTAATTTTCGTGTTATTTTATGTTTCTTTGAGCAACCTTTTAAATTTAAAATTTATCAGGACGATCATAATTGGATGCTGACAGCATTTGTCTTAACCTCCCCCTTTTAATTCTTTATATCTTTGTAGACAGATAACACTGTAGCAATCGTTCACGTATGGACAATACAGTACAAAGTTTAAGATTCAAATGGATAGCTGGCAGCCATTCAAGAATATACTTTTCAGTAATGTACAGGTAGTCCTTGAATTGTGACAGTAATTGGGACCTGAATTTCCATCAAGTGAAATTACAGTCTCTACTGCTATTGATAACTGAATCCTATCAGTTATTGGGAGAGGACCACCCAGTCGCAATCTGATAGTGCAGTAGGACACAGGTTGTAAGTCCCTTCGTTCAGCACCATCATAGTTTCAAACATCTGCTGAACAAATATTTGTTAAGCAAGGGCTACCTATATCGGATAGGTAGCCATGGGAGTCATATAAATAAATAAATTCATCCAGTGAAATCAAGGAGATAAAAGGATACATTAAATCTAAGTTTTGGATAATATGGACTAGCTATACCAAAAGCAGTAATGTAGGATACCGTCTTGACTCTTAATTGCCCCTTTCTGTAAATAAGAGGATTATTTACATTTTGAGGATTACATTATCCTCAAAATGTAAATAAGATCATAAGGAAGAGTTCTGAAGTACTTCAGAAAAGATTTATTCAGGTATGTATCCTAATGGTTATGACATTAGAAAGTAGAAATGCAAATTAAGATTTAAAAACTGTTAAAAAGGAAACTCAGTTCAAATCCATAAGTAAACATTTAGAGGTTAACTAGGAATAATCTTTCTAAAATATTCATTAGAGAGCTTTAGAGCAAACTGACTATGAAACATTTGTTTGTAGTAATTCTAAAAATTCAAATGCAAAATTATTGGGCAACTTAACTTCCTTCTGTGCTTTTTGTGTGGCATAGTCTCTATAATAAATTAAAATAGAAATATTCAGATGGGCACTTTTTTTCTAAAAAGATTATAGCAGTTGTTTTAAAATAATAAATAAGCATAATACTTGAAACAATGAATCTAAAGCATAAAGGAAGCCATTAAATTACTTCTTTCTAGAGATCAAACATTAGTGGCATTGAATTGCTTAGCATACTCATCCCAACAATTTTCTTGTGGGTTTAATGGTTTCTTCTTTAAACACATGTGTTTTATCAGCTTTTTTTAAAACAGTTTTTAAAAACAAAGGAAGAAATAGTACTTTACTTTCGTAGTCAAGTAGACATTAGATTATTTTAATCCATGGGCCTCGATTTAAAATTACAGGAGAATCAGCCTAGAGGATCCATTGTCCCAGTCACTCATTTTAGAAAACTTCTGGAATTATTTTTAAAAATTGTAATCTTTTTTTCATTAAAACTTTTCTAGTATCTTCTAGAAATGATTATAATTTTTTTTCAATTTGTCCATGTAGGATGAAGTGAATGGCTATCATTGCATATGTCCTCCTGCTTTCATAGGCAAGAACTGTGAAAAAAAAGTTGATGACTGCATGAGCAACCTATGTCAGAATGCAGGTCACTGTACTAACCTCGTCAATGGATTCCATTGTCTTTGCCCTCATGGTTTCTCAGGAGAATTCTGTGAGGTGAAGGATACTTTAGACTTGTTAGAATGCTTGGATGGTCTGAATTCTAGAGCAACTTGAGTGTTCGTTGTTATGGATGAATGGGACAGTTCATTTACTGCCCCAGAGGAACATTAAATTTGGTGCAAAATAGTCCTGCCATTTAAGCATAGTGGGACACATAAAAGAAAGAGCCCATTAAGAACTCACCATCACTATTTTTCTTTTTCATTTTCTTTCTCCTTTTTGTTTTCTTTTCTTTCTTTCTTTTTTGGGTTCAACAGAAAGCTGTCTTTTCATTTCCCCTAAATTCCTCTAGATCCCAATTGAGTGATTTTGCTTCATAGCATATGTGAGCTACTGCAGTAAAAATTAATTATTGTTATAAGCCATTTGAGGAAAGGAAGTACTTGGAAGGACACTTCTTCAGGATACTCTCAAGCTGTCATCTTTCCCTCCCGGAAGCACTATTTTTTAAGTAGTAGCATATTTGGAATATACAACAATGAGTGTGAATATTGATTCTTTCTTTCCCTCTCTCCTTCCTTCCTTTCCTTCCTTCTTTTTCTATACTTTCTACCACCACTGTTACAGACTACAAATCAAATTCTTAATCCAGTGTTCAATCGACATTACTAAAGTGCAGATTTGTACATCAGTGCTCATTGCATTTCACTCCAGTACAATCAGGAATAGAGTTATTGATTACTACTCTACATCTAAATTCTATTGCCAGGGGGAATCATCATCTGCTTCAAATTTGAATAGACTAATGAACTGCTAGGATCAGTCTCCTCTCTGGCAAAGGAATTTTTTCATGCAAAAATCTGGGCATCTAACACCATTCTGTCAGTCTGTTTCAATTAATACATTGGCATATAGCAGGCCAAGGTATTTTTTTCTGAGAAAAAACCTACATTCATTAGGTGTAGGAGGATTGTTGTGTATTGTCTTATAACTGGATAATGTACATTCTAATATGGCTATGCTGCTATAATCACAATAATGTGTTCTAGATTGGTTTCCTTTTTGTTGAGAAATTGAGTCTGCTTTTATTGACATAAATGAGAAATGATGCTAGATCATTTCTCTTTGTATTGCTTTTGGCTCGTTTGTAGCATTAGTACTAAAATAATGCCTGGCTCATTAAGATCTGTAGAAGAGGGCACCTTCATTTTTAGAGACCATTTTTAGATATGCCTAAACAACTAGTATCAATCTCAGATTGGAAGACATTGTGCCATACAGCTAAGCTTGATCCCAGTTCCCACATCTTTTAGTGGAAAAATCAAATCTCCATTATCTGCCTATTTAACTGTTTTAATGCTGTAATATGGTTTTGTTGTGTTTTTATGTGTTTGATTAACAGGTGACATTTGTGGAAAAGCAAATAGATGCTTATTTAAAACTTGTAGTTGACATTAAGATTACAGTTCCTTAAAATGATTTATAAGTGTAATTCAATAATTTTTGTAGCTACAGGATTTTTAAAATTTGCCACCTTCATCATGATAGTAACAAATCAAGTTGCTTTAAATATACCCATAATGTAATTAGACAAACGTTTACTTCTCATTTACAACAAGGATAAATAATATAATTCCGCCCCAAACTGATGAACTGTCAGTTGAGTAAAAAGGCTTGTCCAGCTCTCATGAGCAAAATAAATTTCAAATTTACATCTATTTGGCAGAAAGTAATTAAAATGGTTAGCTTGGAAATCAAATATTTTCAAAGAACCACCTCCTATAACATTCTCTACACCCTTTTCACCCCCCAGAATCTCAAAACAGTTTGAAAACAATTGTTTCTGCAAAAAATAATCCTAGCAGTTCTTTTGAGGAGACAGATTGAAAAGCAATCAAGCTACCTTTATCCTTTGAAAACTTGCTAACTGCCACATACGAAATAGAACGAAAATTAATTTCTGCAAATGGGCCCACAAACTCCACAGAGCTTCAGATTTTATAAATACAAATTAGCTTTGTAATGGTTTCAGATGTATAGTATGCCGAGCCATACATAAATCAGCTCAGCTACCAAATACATCTTAAGTGTGAGATACATTTTAACTGAAATTCTATAAGAAGCCTTTCAGGTAAGAATTAGGGTCTATGTTTTAGAATTTAGGCTTAGTTTGATGCATAGAAAAAAGGTGTATTAGAGACTGTATGTTAGCGAAATAGATTAATAACAATCTATTAATCTGAAATTCTTAGCAAAGTAATGCATTCAGTCAGTGTGTTTTAATGATTAATAAACTGGATTAGGATTGAAAAGATACAGGTTCAAAACTGCATTTAGCCATGAAAATTTGCTCCAAGATTTTGGGTTGCTCATTCACACTCTACCAAACGTAACCCACAAGTTTATTATGCCAGTACAATGAAGGGAGATCCCCATTAAAGTCACTTTGAGCTCCAGATGTCAGGATATTCATCTAGAGGTTGAATACTTGATATAAATTAAAATTTAATTTTAGTGACATACTACTTCTCTCTCTTTTTTAAGTCCATAACTAAGCTGTAAAAATTAGAGTAAATATCTTGTGGAATATTGTTGCAAAACTAACAATGCAGTTTAAATCTTTTGTAGATTGATATAGATCTCTGTAAGCCTAACCCTTGCCAAAATGGAGCTCAGTGTTATGATCTGAGAGAAGACTATTATTGTGCTTGTTCTGATGACTACGATGGAAAGAACTGCTCCCACCTCAAGGATCACTGTAAAAACAACTCTTGTAAAGGTACTGTCTGTCCTGTGATGATTGTGTAGCCAAATGTTCAAAATCTTCATTAATAGGATTTTTTCGGGAAAAATCATGTTCAGTGATTTTTCTTAATTAGTATTACAGATTTTAACTTTATGAAGGACAAACTTAAATGCATGTAAATTTGATTTTTTTTTAATAAAATAAAATCAATAGAGGAAGAAAGGGAAATAATAAGCCTCAGCCCTTCCACAGAAAGTAAATATATGGAGATGAATATGAATTATTTTACTTATCCATAGAGGATCTGTCAATCATTTTTTCTTAGATAAAACTGAGATGATCTTCTTATACACTTGTTCTTACCTTGTTTGCATTATCAAACTTGCTTCCCAGCAGTAGATTGAATTCTGTTTTGGTGAAATAGAGAAACAGACAATAGTAGTGGATCATATTCTGTGTCTTTTTCTAGTCTCTTTTTGTCTCTTCAAATCTGATTCAGAGAACTGGGAACAATTTAGAGCAGATTTAAAAGCTCATACATGGAGAAAATTCTAATACAGTTCAAAGTTCCTTCATATGATAATGGTTAGCCAATTATTATTTTTAAGAGCATTATATATCATATACTAAGTACTAGCAAGTAATATTTAGAATCTATTTGCTCTCTGATCCATGCAAGGATGTGTTATAAAGAGATTTTTAAAAAACCATAAAATTCCATTATTCTATTGAGATTTACAGACTAATTGTTCGCTAATTATACTCATAACTAATACAGATTTATTTCTAACTATACATGTGAGTTCAACATATATGTTTTGTGTTGTTTTTAAATAATAACTTATCTTTTTTTAAAAGACTTGTTGCTTTTCTGCTAAATATTAGTGCAACTTAAACATGAACACTAAATGAAATATTTTGTGTCAGAATTAAGAAACCACAGGTTTATGATGGTCTTCTCTCCTAGAGAGAGTAGTTTATATGCATAATTTTTTCTTATTCTTAGTAATAGACAGCTGTACAATAGAAGTCTTCACAAATGCTACTCAGAATGGCATTCGTTTAATCTCATCCAGTGTATGTGGGCCTCATGGACGCTGCATCAGTCAACCAGGAGGAAATTTTACTTGTGCCTGTGAAAAGGGCTTTAATGGAGCGTACTGTCATGAAAGTATGTAAAACAATATATTATTTAAAAACATGGCTCAAGTAGTTTGGCTTAATTTATAAAACATTATTTCTTAACTGGTTAAAGTGATTCCATATGTACATAATAGGATTTAGAGTTAGTTGAAGACTTAGAGTTTGATCATGAGTAACTATTTCTACAAATAGAGAGATGGGTGTCTTTGCACAAACAGCTCACTCTTGTTCTTTCTGAGTGATAACTAAGTTTTGTTCAAAAAAGCACTTTGTAGTGAAATGTACATTGCATGGATATAGGATACAGATAAACAGACACAGAAAATTGTAGAACTATACTATTCTATATATAAGGTCTCCAGTGTTTATGGATGGGTCGGAATCTTGGTTGATTTTTGGCAATAATTTTCAGCTTGTCTTGGCTTTACAGCAACAATGATAAAATTACTGCTGAGTGAAGAGAGCTCAGAGAGAAAATAAGAAATAGAGCAGCCTGGTATCTGGTTTCCTGGTCTACAACCTGCATGGATGGCCACATTTGATAAATAAGTTTTGTAGTAAAATGTTTAAGAGACATAAATAGCATTTATAATCTGATTCTTGTTCTGCAATAAACTAACATTTTTCAGATTATGAAAAACCCCACAAAGTAAAAAAAGACTTCACAGAGCAAGAGCCCATTCAGATAACATCTTAAATGTAGCTAGATTTTAAACTGTTTAAATAAACAATTGTTACATGGTAGCTTTTTGAACAAAAGACGAAGTAATCACATCGGACTTATTTCATTGGAGTAGAAAAGCAAAACTCACCATATTGATCTCAGTTAAACATCAGATTAATTTAGAAAGGATCTTTTGATGTATAAATACAATATTATTTGAAACTAATGGAACATTTTGTTCTTCATGTTAATTTCATATTTGTTTTATGCTTATTAATTTTGAACGATTGTTGAAGAATTTTGTTTAAGGTGTTTCTGTTTCTTCCAAACGGACACTATAAAACAAACAGATAGTAATCTAGTAATTTTGTATTATTGTACTTTAGATATTGATGACTGTCTTGAAAAGCCCTGCAAGAATGGTGGAACTTGCATAGATGAAATCAATGATTTCAGATGCTTCTGTCGGAATGGCTGGGAAGGAAAATTGTGTGACATTAGTGAGTATAGCTAAATATTAATATTTTAAGTTAGCCATTGAAATATTTTCATCACTTGTAGTTTTTAGGGATTTTATTTATGATAGTGAAAAAAGACATTTGGGTTTGTATTCTTAATTCTCAAGCACATATCAAGTTAACTAACAACTTTTGTTGTTAGTTGCAAAGTTGTGTCCGACCCATCGCGACCCCATGGACAACGTTCCTCCAGGCCTTCTTGTCCTCTACCATCCCCCGGAGTCCATTTACGCTCGCACTGACACGTTATAACTAGTTTAGCTAATATTTAAAGATGCAGAAGAAATACAAAGAAGGATTTAAAAGACTATAAAAATTAGATAAGAATGTATATTTTTAAGAAGAAAAATTATTATGTGATTATATATCCTAATAATCATGTATCAAACATGCTTTAAAACATTTATTAAACTTACAGATCAATAAAAGTCAACCAAAATAAGAAGAATTATCAAACAAAATTGACCAGAATTTCTAGTTAATCTGAGACAATCAATCTTATCAAATTCTGTCTGACCGGTTTTCAAAATATTTTAAAATCTCACATTAAGAAAAACTTAATTTTGGATGGTTATATGATTAGTTTGTGACTAATATACCGTACTTGTCACAAACCAACAATTCTCAAAATAGAAATTTCCAATAAATTTTGCATCTATAATAATGATAGCATTTTGTTGTGAATCTTCATTCAGTCTTTTTTATATTAGGCTGTTTACTTTGTGAGATAGGCTTTTGTTGTATATTGTGATTGGCTTTGAATTAGCATATGGATAATGGGGACTTGCAACTGGTCTTCTTTCGCTCTCATCCAGTATGTTTACACCGATTCTCAACAGAGCTAAGTAATAAAGTATTTCAGTTTGGTTTTAACTTAACATACTGTACAAATCCAGCATTTGTTGTTTGTTCAGTGCAATTTAATTAACAGAATTTGGACTTGCATCATACAGATTAAGTTGTGACCCACATTAATTTACTCAAAGTTATCCAGGGATCTATAGCATTAATGAGACTAGATTAAGTTTGGTATAATGGATTGTTTTTTTATTTATGAAGATTGAAACATTTTTTGTTCAATTCTTTACGAATTTTACAGATTTTAATGACTGCTCACCAAATCCATGTCACAACGGAGGCCAGTGCATTGATTTAGAGAATGACTTCTATTGTGCATGCAAAAATGGCTGGAAGGGGAAAACATGCCATTCAAGTAAGTGTGTTGTAGGTAGTTTGCTGCTTAAAATATTCAAAAGTTAAAAAGAAAACTTTGTAAGAATTGCAAAAAAAATGTGATGAAAAAAGTAATCTACAATTTAGTCTAGCAAATGAAACAATCTGGATATAGGGAAGAGTATAATAAAATATCAAATTATAAATTCTAGCTTCTGTCTAGTCATCATTTAAAATTAAAAATTAATAAAATAATACCATTTGAAATTATTTTCACAGATTATTTTATTTAGAAAGAGCAATGCAGCATAATAGTGCTTCACATCAGGTAAACACAAAATGGTGCTTCATATGCAATAGGAGCAATTGACCAGCACCTCTCTGCAGCTCCTTAAAACAGTTCCATATTTTCCTGGGATTATGCAGCTGTCCTACATAGCTTCAGCATTATCCCAAGAAGAGAGGTGTTCTTGTCTTTGAATGTGTGAAGCACTGCATAC
>JANHFQ010002953.1:424492-434615 GCA_032468035.1 Aparallactus werneri
CCCCCCCCCCACTGTTACTTTTCACCACCCTTTCAATTAGAGGGGGTCTTGCCTATATTTCTTCCTCTGACCCTTAAGCCACGAGGGAAAGGGGCTCCTGCCTCACGAGTCTGTTTCTTAGGCAGCATCTCTTCCCCTCTTCCCCCAAGGTTATCCTCACATGCCATTACATTTACAATGATGGTTTGGTTTACATAGCATGCAAAGGCAAAGGCAAACTGAGCCATCAACTACCAAAAACTTTTTAATTTAGTGGGAATGTGTGTACACCTGGAAAGAAAATGGGCTTAAATAGGCAGCAATTTCATTCCCTCCCCCCCCCCAAATTTAACAAATATCCCAAAGCAGAACTTTCTGGGACATATCTCTCCCCCCCCCAATATTATTCCTCTATCCTAAGAATAGAAAAAACAGCTGGTTTTTAAAAAGGTAATATTGGTGAGGAAATCCTGAAATACGCAGTAACTTCTTGCAGTTCATAAATATACTCAAAAGAAAAGGAGGAACAGTCACCTGATATTACCAGGCCTAAGCCAGATACGAACGGGATAAATGAATTCTGTTCTGCTAAGTTCAGTCTTTACCATTAGAAAATATGATTTCAAACAACTAATATATAGACATACTACTTTCTTTTTTTATTCATATAAACATCAGATTTTGATATGGATTTTAGGAAATTTTAATAGCCCTGATTTCTTCTGTCTGGATCCTTTGATAAAACAATAACATTGTGAAAACAAGCCTTTTTTCAGGTATAAGTTTAGTGTGTCTGTAATCATTTTCCAGTCCTTTCTTTCCCTGGGAAAACTCTACCTGGATAGTTATCCGGGGGTTGGGGAATGTCAAAGGAGGCTGAACCCAAAGCTTTAGATGTGGCCTTGAGTTTGCATGTTGTTCATCCCTGCCAATTTTGCCTACATGATCTGGTTGAACTATCCTCAAAAATTCAGAGTCTGAATATTTGATTTCCTGAAAGAGAAGCCATTCAGTCTTTTACAGGGAAAAAAAAACAACAGGCTCACAAATTTATTACCATGTACATTTGCATGGATCATACTCACAACCAGTATCAAAGAAGTATTCCAAATTCCAGTTAGTTAGTTTAGAATAACAGTTTCTTATGTTTAGAAATCTGTTGAGAGTAAAGTATGAGTTGCCAACAGTTGGTAGCCCTATTGCTAAACACCAGGTGGAGGCACAACTGTTCTCTTCTTTCATCTTCTTCCTTGCTCTCTCACTCTTCCCCTCTTCTTTTGCCACTCCTTTTTCTTTTTGTCTCTCCCGCTGTCTCCCTCCCCACCATTGGAAACTGATTAAACTGGCAGAGGATTGGATTGAACAATAACTTTAAGCATCTAACTCATATGCATTTATTTAAAAATCATTGGCAGTTTTCAAATTAAGTTAAGGTGACACTTAAGATCTCCAGAAAGTGTCAGGAATCATTGAAGAGATCAGTAACAATGGACAAGCTACATGCTCTTATTCATATCTGACTGAAATATATAATGGAGCCCTGACCACGTTTTACACAACTGTCTTTGTTTGCAGGACAATAATGAGGTCTGAGATGCCAGCTATACCTCCAGTGCATGACAGAATGGAAAAAGAGAAGGAAGGAGGGAGGAGAAGCAACTGTAGACTCAATTCTGTTGCTCTCTATATTGCTTAGAAATAAACTCCATTTGATCATCTACCGTAATAATAATTTGAAAGCAACTAGGTTTGTCTGCAATAATAGGACCTCAAGATTTACAAATAAAGGCATAAGCTTTTTATGGCTCAGAATCCATGTCATTAAATATAATTTTAAATAGATGTAATTGCTTTAATAGTAAAAGAAAGGCTACCACGTATTGGCAATGATTGGAAACCACCATCCAGTTGTTTAAGAAAGCAAAATGTACTGGGTTGAGTGCATCCCTCTGAATAGAGCTCCAAATTACTAGACTAAAGACAAAAGAAATGTTAACAAAGGTGCATCTGTGGAACAAGGCCTGCCAGCTGGCCTCTGGGGTAGGGGGAGGGAAGGTTAGAGTATTAGCCCCTGGCCTACCCTCCCTCATTCCTTTTTTGAAACAAACCTCCAGGAAAAGGACTCGGAAGGTGATGATGCTGGAGATAAAGATGAAAGTGGGTGCATATTTTGCACAGCCAAAGAGAAAAGCTTGAAGTATATTTAGACAGAATCCTGTTAAAAAGCACAGAAACAAAATGGCAATGCAACACTGCAACCTGAATAAACAAGAGATAAGAAGATACAGACTGCGCGTAACAAAAAAGAAATAAAAATAATAAAATAAAATGCAGCTTGGAAAGATGTTGTAGACAGTAGGAAAAATGGTTATGATGACAAGGCACATAGGTCTTTACAGAAAAGGAAATATTTTCTTTGGGGGTAACTACTACCGGTATTTAAATGATCAGCTTTGGATATTCAGTCATTCACTGCATCAACTAAGACCAAATAAAGAGGAGAGGAAGGAGCTTGTTGTGACTGCAGTACAATCAGAACTACATAGTAAGCCTGGTTCAAATAATAGGTATGGATTTAGGAAACAGGCCATTAAAATATATTATTCAGAAAGATTGCATTCAGTCAAAATAATGGACTCCTAACATAATTCAAGCGCTTTTCTACAGAGATATTGTGCAAAACCCAAATGCAGATCTAGTTAGAAGAAGCCAAATTTTCATAATCATTTGGAATTTTGAAAATATTATTAGTATTACAAATTTTCTGCCAGGTGAAGAGATGGAGTCTCATTTTAGTCTCAAAATGATATCTTGATGAGGCTAAAAGAAAAGTACTAAAAGGTTCAACACAGAGACCTCTAAAATAAAGTGCAACTCCCAATTTTTATTTTCTCAGAAGTAAATCAGAGATGTATACTATTGCCATTCTTGTTTCTCCACTCCAAATCTGTCTAACAGATTTAGATTTTGCCGGTGACATCATATTGTTTGATGGAATCCATCATTGCTAGCTGACTATTATTGGATACTATAGCAAGATGCATTGGACACTGAATACAAATGAAAATTAGCAGCAACGCTCTTTTAGTCCTGTGGAACTGATGCAGCATGTTGGAAACATGCAATTAAATACTTTATAGTCATTATAAATGAATTTCATATGTCTCAAGATTCCTACATGTTATAGTCATTCTGAAATTCTGTTTGGTTTAAAGGGGCTCTGTTATAATCACCAAAAGTTTTTCAAGAAGCAAAACTTTTGAAAAAAATGATTGTCCATGGTAACGTATCAATCTATCTAATTCAAAATATTTTTTTAAATAGTACATAAACTGCCAACCAAAATGATTAGGAAGATGAAGTAATTTCTCGCTGAAGGAGGACTATAGTACCAATAGAAGAGAATATATGACATTCAGGATTGCGCTGTGGAGTCCTTGGTGCACTCTGAGATTGAGCGTTTGCTTACAAACATTTTACTACACAACTAAGTAACATCATCAGTGCCTAGGATAATGTTACCTAGTCTAATAATAAAATGTCTACAAGAAAACAGCCAAACTCCGAGAGTGCCAAAGGTTCCAGAGGACAATGCTAGAGATTTTTGGGTGCAAGAAACAGTGGAGACATGATAGAGAGATACAAAATCATATGATATGGGAATTTATTCTTTTCTAAAAGAATCATTCTAACATGTAGAACCAATTTTGGCAACTGAGACTTTCTATCACTTGGGTGAAAAGTCCACACTCAACAGAGTTTTGTGAATCAGATCTTCCACAATTAATATACCTACATAGTTTGCTTAAATATAGTTCTCCTGTAAAAATTGTTGAATACAAAATATAGATGCAATGCTCATTGACATCTATAAGCAACTCCTATTTGAAGTGTACCATCATGTTTGAGTCTTACATTTTTAAGTGCACTCAAATTATGCAATCTATGCAACTGAAAAAAATGCAAGAAGGATTTTACCAACATAAGGCAACTTTCATGCTGATTTTATTAATATAATCTTCACCATTTTATTTAATTGAACATATATTTTGAATCAAGGCACTTAGCCATTAATGGTTTCTAGCTACTGACCATTTTTCTGAAAAGTAGTAGATAGTCTGAAAGATACGAAGGGTTTTCTTTTGTGGAAGTATCTGGAGAACAAATAAGATTTATATATTATAAGAATAGGCTGTCAGCCAAAAAATACTGAAGCTACTGTAGCTGTTGGGTTACTGTGAATCTATAATGCCTTGGGAAACTTGTTTAAGGCTATCAGACCTGGGCTGCAATACTTTGCAAAAGCACTAGATGACAGCAAAGAATGGATATTCTATCTGCAGCCATCTGGTGGTCATTCTGATTTTTGCAGTTTAAATCTGATATCTCTAGCCTTAGAGAAAAGAGACATAACATTTTGTTTTGTTCTTCTAATTTCAGTTGTATGGAAAAATCCTTTCTGAGAATTCATTAAAATATAAGGAGGAACTGATGAAAAGACATCTTCTTCTTGAAAAGACCTCCTGCTTGAGCAGGGGGCTGGACAAGAAGACCTCCAAGGTCCCTTCCAGCTCTATTCGATTCTGTTCTGTTCTATTTTCTATTTTATTTTCTATTCTATTTTCTATTCTATTCTATTTGAAATACATTTTTTAAAATGTTATTAAGATTTGTTGAATTTTTTAAAAAAATATTTACATGCTTTTATATATATTTGTGGGCTTACATAACCTCACATGCCCCTAAGTTTCTGCTTGGCCTACCATTAAATTATCGCACCATCTCCTTGCTTTTTATATATCACTTCCCTCTGCTGCTGTTGATATCACTTTGGCAGTTGAATTTGATGGCTCTCTGGAACATTGACTAGGGATGAGTCTGAAACCTTCCCCGATGCTCAAAGCAAATCTCCTTTCCCCACCACTCCATAACACTCAGAATTCTGTTCTGAGAGAACAAGGTCTATTAAACACTATTCTTACACACTGGTGGACATGTAGTGTTCAAGAAGGCACACCCCAAAGTCAGCTTGTTGACACTGTAATTGATGTCATGCCACACAGCTAATCCAGCTGCCGGTTTCCAAAGCATCTCCTTCAATAATCATCTCACAGAGGGAACTAATGCAGGTCTCCACAAAAAAATGAAAGAAACCTGAATAGAGGAGGGAGGGGGACTCTGTTCTTACAGCTTTCTCACAGGGCTGTGGTTACTATGGAAATTATTCCATCTGCCTTGAAGCAATAGCAGTTTTTGCAAGCCTGACACTAAGCCATTGTCAGTAGCCCTGTATTTTTAAACGGATTTTGAGAGAGGATCTTTTCCTAAACAGCTGCAAGTGAATACATGTATGCTTTCTACCTTAGAGTGGGCTGCCTTCGTGAAGGAGAGAATGCCGTGTTGAAGTTGGACAGAGTGCACAGGAAACTGCCTGATAATGAAGCCACAGTCCAGTAGGCAGAAGCATTCCAGAAACAAGCTTGGACATGTGTTTCACATGTTCCAATTCTTGACTGAATAGAGAAAGAAAGGCCAGCTGTCATTTTTTAAAATAAGAATTTCCCTGGATGTAAGATCTTTCTGGGAAACTTGGAGTAAAAATAAGGGCTGCCATCTGAGGGACCACAGTTTCCCTCCAAACATGTTCTGGGACAGTAATTCTACATCCTAGGAACATTAAGATGTTTGAACTTAAACTTCCAGAATTCTGGGAATTGAAATCCACACACCTTAACATTGCTAAGGTGGAAAATCACTGTTCTGAGGTACATTTGGGGCATCCAAACTGAGTGAATGGGAGAAATAATATCAATGAGTGATATTATTCATGAAGAAAAATGCAGTATAGCCTTTTAAGGAAGCCCTTAAACTCCAAAACATCTCTGCAAAAGGGCTAGCAGAGTAGGCCTCTATTTCTTCGTCTGCATTATGGGGCCATTTTGGTTTGGCTCTAACCTTAGTCTCTTCAGCATTTAAGTTGCATTGAATTAAAAGACTGTATGGGTGGCTTGGACAAAATTCCATTGCTTAATCTTCATCCATAATCTCCATATACCAGTATAATAATAAAGTGCAACCTCATGGGCCTGCCAGAATTAACTAAAATTTTGATATACACATCTTTTCTGTCCCTAGAGAGATTGGCAATCTAAGGTTTTTTTTTCATTGCAGACAGTCCTAGGAATCATCTCTGACTATATTTACTGTACATTGCCAGCATGGTTTCTTACCATTATGAGATGGAAAATATTAAAAAGTTGGTCTATGTGCATTAGAATAACAAAACAAAGACCTCACTTCCTGCAAAAACACACCTGGAGAATCCTGGAATTACCAACTTTTCATCCCCTCATCAAGTTAGTTCCACATATTTTAAATAGAAAGGTTAGAAAATGCCAATCCCTGCTTACTTAAAGAATGGAAATTAACACCTAAGATATAGGCAATGATTTACCAAAGTGAGGGAGAACTATTGTAGGATCGTTTACTTTGTCTCTGCAGATTGATTTCTGGGAGTCAGCCTCTGTTTTTTTTGGGCAAGGTGTTCAATAGTTAAAATAAAATGACAATTATAAAAATTAAAAAAATACCCTCAGGTGTTCTTTTTAAGCTTTCTTCAGTCATCAGGTATGCTGTGCTTTAAAAGGAGAAAATATTTCACTTATATTGCCAAGTGCTCAGTTTGCAACTCAAAAACATTGGTAGTTTTGATTCAGGTGGATGAAACTCCTGTATACTTCATACAAAAGAGAAACTATTTGGTCACAATACTTGTCAAAGTGATAATTGACAAGAATTGTTTGCTCCCCTAGTAGTAGGTACTTTTGTAAGGGTTAAGAAAACCATGTTTTGGTTGTCCAAAGACATACTTAAAACACTGTGAAATGAATCAAAACCAGTTTATTAGCAGCCACCCATGATCAAAGTCATATTTTAGCTGTGGTAGTGCTTCAGCTTCTGCTGAACTTATATAATTTTCTGGATACTTATTTTTCTATCTATCTATACTTTTTAATTTATCTTTTCTTTTAATGAGGCTCTTCAGAACAGTTATTTGAAGTACCCAAAAGAAATATCATGAATATTGTCACTTTACCCTATGTTTTGAGAATATAGTTTGCCCCTTTTTAGGCAAGGGTCAAAACTTTCCCTGCAAGGTGCAAATATTGTGTTTAGCTGCTGCCAGAGTTTTTTTTTTTTAACTGAGCCACATCTATGTACACTGTGGCCCAATAAACTGAAGGCAGTCAATTTATTTCAGACATTTATTATAATCTGCTAAAGAATCAATTTGGTGTAGTGGTAAAGGCATCAGGCTAGAAAGCAGGAGACTCTGAGTTCTAGTCTTGCCTTGGGCATGAAGCCAGCTGGTTGACTTTGGGCCTGGTACTTTCTCCCAGCTCTAGGAAGGAGGCAATGGCAAACCACTTCTGAAATCCTTGCCAAGAAAACTGCAGGGGTTTGTCCACGGAGTCTCCAAAATTGGGCACAATTGAACAGAAGGGAAAAAAGTAGCCCCAGTCCCATATGCTATATAAAAATGGAGTCAATATGGTTTAGTAATTCAAGTAATGGGCTAGGAGTAGGGAGATCCAGTTTCTGATCCTCCCCTAGGCACAAAAGCCAGCTGGATGACCTTGGACCAGTCATTTTCTCTCAACCTTACATTGGGCATTCACAATACATCTTTCTATCAGCCCAAATTGAACCAGCATTGTAAATTATGATCAATAACCTTGAATAAAGAGGCCTTCATCCAGAGGTGGATTGATTCAAATTGATAATTGTTAGGATATTGTTAAGTCTCTTAACTGGTTGGGCCAGGCAAAGTAAGCCAAGTATGTTTAGGAATAAAATCATATATTAATGAAAATAATTCATATAAATACATTATATTGAGCACATTTTTGCAGAAACTATATGTTAGCCAAAATTACCATATTTGAGTACCAAAAGATGTATCTGATTTGGACAAGAATGCTTACAAATGTGTACAGTCTTAACACTGTAGTTAAGACAAATTGAAATGGACAGAGTCACAAAAATGAAAAGGGGAGAAACTAAAATCAACAAGATTTGTCCATTTTAAGGTTTCCATGCAGACATACTTTTACTAGTTAATAGCAATAGCAGTTAGACTTATATACCGCTTCACAGTGCTTTACAGCCCTCTCTAAGTAGTTTACAGACTTCAGCATATTGCTCCCAATAATCTGGGTCCTCATTTTATTGACCTTGGAAGGATGGAAGGCTGAGTCAACCTTGGGCCTGGTGAGATACAAACGTGCCAAATTGCAGGCAACCGGCAGTCAGCAGAAGTAGCCAGCAGTACTGCAGTCTAATCATTGTGCCATGGCGGTTCTTCCTTAAGCATTATTAAGTACTTAAGTAATAAGTACTTAATAATACTTAATCCTTTCACTTTCAAATGTGAGCTGATGAGTTCTATCCGCACATAACATTTGTGTTTTGCCATTAATATGCACTGCTTTCTCAGTCTATATTACTTAGAACTTGGCTTAAGACAGGTTCTCTACTTTCCATACAAGACTTAAAAGGAAATTTAGCAATATAATAATGTCTCCTGTCCATTACCATAAAACTAAAGAGTAATTATATACAGCTTTGAGCTACAACTTCAAAGTGGCAGCTGAAATGTGTATGTCGGTTCCATCAGGGCAAACCTGCGTCACAACCCATATAAAGTCAATGAATTAAATTCATTGCTGTTTCCTTCTTTTCTCTGACTCGCATCACTCTTCCTCCAACAATAACTTTTTCGCTAGATTCTGCCTTTTCCAAATAATTTTGTTTTTTCTTGGCATGATTTCCTTCATTTATTAAAGGTATCATTCTGATTTTAGTTATAGAATGGACACCATCATTTTAGAAGGGCGGAAATCTCATTTCCAAAAAAAAGATTGTGTCCCTTCTAGATGGAAGGAAAGCAGAACATTTGTCCTTTCTTTCTGGTTTCCCTCTCTCAACAAGTAGTAGGAAAGGCTGCAGGTCCAATCTGCACTTGGTTAGCTCCCTGATAAAATTTCATACTTGGTTTCATAGGTGGTTTATTTTATTTTTTATTTATTTTATTAGATTTATACCCCGCCCCTCTCCTGGGACTCTGTTGCATGTACAATGCCACCATCACCATCCAAATGTGATACCTATTCAAGCATCACAACTTTGGATGCCAAGGAGCACTGTGGCTCATGTGGTTAGGATGCTGGGATGGAGGTTAGCAAGCCCGCACTCCAGACTCAAGTGCTACTGTGGGGTGAGGATGAATTCCCATCCTTTGCTCCAGTTCCTTCCAGAGACATGAAAGGAGCCCCCAACTGGGCATCCCCCAGATAATGGTGATGTCACCGGCTAGTCCTTTCAACCTGGAAGTGCCTCAATGCTTCTGACATGAGTGCAAGCAAACTGTGGATACCAGAGGAATGGATTTTTTTCTTTTTAAAATAAAAAGTAATCAAAACTGAAATTATAAATTTAGGAAGAACAACCATAAGAAGCAAAAAAAAGTATGAATAGTAAGGATTTATTTCCAAATAAATATTTTCTTGCTATCTTTATGTAAAGCAATGAGATAAATAAATAGCCAATGGAGGAAGAATCCAAATTTCAGAGAAAATGTCTTTAAAAATTTCAATTCCATAGAAGCCTGTTTGGCTTCAGAGATAAATTCAAAGTCAAGACAGAGTACAAATAACTAGTATTGTTCTCTGGAACATTTTTGTGAACATATTTTGATATTCCTCCAATTAACTCTTTATGTAGTAAGCTGGCCTTCTCCAAGTGATGCTGACAGATATATCAAGACTCCTAAAGTTTCCAGAATTTCTTAGAGTGGCAATCCCAGACCAGCTGGAGATCACCAAATTAGGAAAGGTCAAGAGATGTTTTCCTACCCATAAGAATTGTTCCATCTTCTCAAGTAACAAACACTATACAAGGCTTACATTTGGTAGGCTGGTGTATATCTAGCCAGTTATTCATATCTGAACGAGGGTAATATGTAGGTTGCCAGTGACAATGAATAAAATAACTATTATCTCGGTTTTTAGAAGTAATAATAATAATAATAATAATAATAATAATAATAATAATAATAATAATAATAATAATAATAATAATAATA
>JANHFQ010002953.1:474202-484367 GCA_032468035.1 Aparallactus werneri
GTTTGGGGCAGATTGGTTCAGCCCTGGAGGAGCCTATACTACACATACAAAGAAACAAACAAACTAACTAACTAACTAATTAACTTAAGAGGGCTGTTTTATATATATAGACTAGCTGATTAACCGCCGGTGCCCAGGGAATTTATTTATGGGAATGCCATCTTCATCCCTTCCTCCCTCCCTCCTTCTTTCCTCCCTTATTTCTCTTCCCCTCCATCTTCCTTCCTTCCTCTCTCCCTCCCTGCTTATTTCCCTCTCTGTGTTCCTGTTTTCCCCCTCTTCCTTCCTCCATCTTTCCATGTCTTCCTTCCTCCTCCCTTCCTTCCTCTCACTTCTGTTCCCCTCTATCTTCCTTTCTTCCTCCTTCGCTCTCTTTCCTTATCTCCCTGATGTTCCTTCCTTCCTGCCTCACTTTCCCCCTCCATGTTCCTCCCTTTCCTCCCTCCTGTGTTCCTTCCTTCCCCCATTTCCTTCCTTCCTCCTGTCTTTTCTTTATCCTTCTTGCTACCTTTCCTCCTTATTTCCATGTTCCTTCCTTCCCCCCCTCTTCCTTCCTTCCACCTGTCTTTTCTTTATCCTCCTTGCTGCCTTTCCTCCTTCTCTCCCTTCCAGCCTACCTCGATCAGTGAAACACCTGAATTGAAAGTGATGTTTAAAGGTGCCTGGCGCAAGAAGGGAGCGGGGGCACATAATGAAACTTGTGCCCTTGCACGGCCCCCTTACGCTGCTTGCCCCGTCACCCAGGGACGCTGTTTCAAAGGAGCCTTGGTGGCGGGGTAGTATTCACTGAGGCAACAGGCCGCTTCGCCCCCTTGCCGTGCTTGCCTCGTCATCCAGGCTCCTTTGAAGCCGGCTGGGCGGCAGGGCAAGCGGCCAGGCAGTGGTTTCAGCTCGAAGCCGCTTCTGCAGTGTTGTGCAAGGTGTCTGGCACTGATAGAAAAGTGGCCATAGCATCCGATTTGCTGTCAGAGTAGAAGAGTAGCTGTTTTTGCACTGCCTGCTCTTCCACTATGACAGCAAATAAGCTGTTACGGCCACTTTTCAATCAGCCTCAGACACCTTAGTGAGAAGTGGGTGAATACTGACATGTGGGTGAATACTGACATGCGCAGTGCACTTCCCTGCTGCAGCCTACAATTCCCAGTATTCTTTGTGTGAGTGGGGCTACCCTACAATTCCCAGCGTCCCAGCTTCTTTGCTGCAAAGTGTCCCCTTTTCCACCTTTTTGGGGGGGGTGAAGAGGCCCCTTACGCGCTCGCAACCCCCAAAGTGACCGTCTTACTATGGAAAGGTACCTCTGTGTCAATTTTGGGGGAGATTGGTGCAAGGGTGTGGTTTTCTATAGAAGACATACAAACTAATTTCACTCCCGGGACTTCTCTTTTATATAGATTCTTGGCTGAAATTGTTGAAAGTTCTCTTACAAATTGATATTACAAGTTTTAGCAATACGTTGGTGGCAAGTTATTAGATGTGTGGTCATTGAGGTATGGATTGTTGGTGGGCATCAGCAGAGATGAAGGACAGCCCCAATTATCAATCCTTCCCTAAATGTTTTTATCTATGTGAAAGTATTGACCATTGGAAACATCAAGATTTATATTGAGTACAGGTACAGTAAGTAGGATCAGGCTTTTCAACAGGAAACATCCTAAATACAAGGGGGATTACCTGATTCTTGATTACTGACTCAAATATTTCAGGTCCTAGAGTATAGTAGGTCATATCCCAGCTACAGATCTTGCCAGTGAAATTTCATCTGAACTTATATACAATATATTTATGGCTCTTGGGCCATTAAATATCTACAAAAATGGCAACCTATACAAAATCTACCAAGGAGTTCTAGTTCTCTCAACAGCATTTCTGATCTCAGAATTTTGCAACATCTGTGTTTCCATTTGGAAAGTGCACATCCAAGTGCATAGTCTAGTATGCTCCTTTTATCCATCTAGCCAATTAGCATCTCTTGATTTCTGCACAAAGAAGTTACCTTCTCAGTCACTAGATCTTAAGCACAGGAACCCTTGCAAGTTTTGCAGAACACCCAAAAAGAATGTTACATTGATCACCAGGAAAGAATACGTAAGTAGCTTCAACTTCATTAGAAATTTTCAGAAAACATGCTCTTTCTCCTTTTGAAATTGTGAATGGTTGACCAATGCTAGGAAAAAACAGTTCCAATTGGCTTATTTCAAAAGAAAACCTTGCTACTCTGGATGAAGATCTAGTAAAGCACTTTCTGTCCCTTACTAAATGATTTCTATTTCCACCATGGTGAAACTAGAATCTCCTAACTTAGCAGTATCCTCCTGCAAAAAAACTGGGGAAACAATTGTCTGTCATCACAGGGGACAAGACCACACTATAAAATGTTTGGATAATTCACATTACTCTGAAATGCAAGGATTAAACTACTTGGACACAAACATCCCATTGCTGGAAAGTAACTTCTTTGGAGGATCTACTTTCTAACAAGTAGTTTACTACCACTCCTCCAAAAGTTAAGTGAAGAAAGACCAGTTGAAATACAATCAGGTTAACAATCATCATCATTATTGGACAATATGAACTTTGAGCAGTGTACTCTGAAAGCCTCTGTTCCAGCATTATACTGTTTCTGCCCTGAAATTCTTTCACATCTACTTGTATTAAATCATTGTTGGCTGGAATTCTTTCACATATACTTGTATTAAACGACTGTTGGCTTTGTACTCTTCTTGATCGTTTGCAATTGGCAGGAAATACATTTGGGAGTAAAAACTGCAGGTTATCATCAATAATCCTTGCTTACCAACAGCCTTGTACAGCAACATTTGAAGTTATGATGGTGCTAAAGAAATAGGTTTGTGACCAATCCTTGCATTTATGACCACTGTAGTATCCTGTCACCTGATCACTATTTGCATGCTTCATAACCAGCTTGGAATGAGCAGAGTTTATACAGAAGGCAGAAATAAAATCATACATGATCACAATTTTGCACTTAGCAAACCCTAAAGTGTTTAGCAAACCCTAACCCTAACTTTTAACAACCCTGACCCCTAACCCAAAGTTGTAAGTCTATCATAGTCATGTGATTTTGTGCTTAACAACAGAGTTGTTGGTCCCAATTGTTATTAATCAAGGACTAACTGTATGCATTATGAAACAATGGAAATGTTAAATGGAAGCCATCTATTATCAGTACTTGAAAAGCTTTTGTATCACAGAATTTTCAGGGCATGAATCACTAATGATAATCTGCATTTCCTAACCCCCTTTTCTTTTCCTGATTTGTATGTGCATTTATTTAACAGAACCAAATGGGGTGGTAAAACAACATGTGAGAACATTCTTAGTATCTGAATATTTCTTGATATCTGAACATTCTGTTTGAGAGAAGGGACTATGGGTCCAAGAAAACTTTTTATTTTGGAAGAAACAGATTTCCCTCAAATAGCACACAAGATTTCTCTCTTACTTTACTCAACTAAATGAAACATAAAAAGAGCTGGAGATGAAACCAATTTATATAGGGTTAGGCAAATACAAATAAACTTACGATTAACCAACATAATTTAAACATACATGTGAATGTTTCATGTGGTGGTGCATATATGGAGCAGTTTTTAATGTAGTAACAGTGTAGAACTACAAAAACAATGATTATTGACAAGAGTATTTTAGTACATAGTTCCTTTCTAAAGAATTGTTTTTGGGGGCTTATCTTATATTTAGACTTCGTTTCCCAAAGCCTTTGCTTGCCCCCCAGTATCTTTTCTGAGCTTTATCAACATTGCTTGGCCTTCTAAGTTCTTTTATCACTGAGCTGACATGGCCTATTGTTTGGGAAGGTAATTTAGGGAAAGGAATTTTTTGCTTATCCTACCCAACGCCATGTTTTCTCCTACATTATGCATAACAACAATTCTTATGCATAATGTAGCATGACAAAAGAAAATGAACCATGGGGATATAGTTTAGTATATTATATGAATAAGGAAAATGTGTTTGTTGATTCTCAACTTTTTCCCAAAAAGAGTTATTTAGGTCTAAGAGACCTTAATTTTTTTGTAGCTAAAGTAATTTCCACAATTACTCCTATTAAAAAATAGAGAATTCAATTCCTCTGCCTTCCCTGATAAGATCTTATTTTATCTATCAGGTCATTAGGAAATCCAAACCACATAAGAATTTATCAGGATCTGTAAGATGCTTAGGACAGACCATCTTAATTGGTCTTCCATCCATGGAGGTCTTAGATTCCAACCATGTCAAAGACTCAAAATAATAATTTCATGTTCAGATCACACAGCATCTGTTCTGAGGCACAGGTAACATGAAGCCTCCATATGTGAGGCTTATGAGTACCTGAAACAAACTCAATGTCACACAACGCATAAACTTCTAGGTGTTCTCAGATCCATCTCCCCCACTAGTCCCCAGGCACTGAGGTTCAATCCTCCAATAGTAAAAGTTGAGGAATCAACAAAACCCATCTAGAAACAAGGTCCAGGACCTCAGGAATGGATCTTGCAGACAGTAGGCGAACAGCATATGAGAAAAATCCTCAATTTGGCCTCACAGACCAACTTCATTTATAAGAACTCACATTCCATCACTTCAAATGTACAACCCATTTATAAGCTATTTTTTAAAGATTACCTCTCCTCAGCTCTGACACCGCGGCTGCTATTTGACCTGAAACCTAGGACAGCAAATCTCTGTGAGCCACACTTTTGACCAATTTCAACTAGATTTCAGTAATATGTAAAACAAGTATATCTGGAAAGAAACATGTCAAATATAGTCAAACTGTGATGGGATTCTGTTTCATAGGATGAACTTGCTCCTGCAAAGCCAACCATTATTTTAAACAATCCAAATCCGATTCTACACCCCCCCACCCCAAAAAGCATTTTATAATTATGGAATTATGGAACTAATCATAAAATACAGTGAACTGGCACCTGCAGTGAGTCTTCCTGTATAAATAAGTTCCGTTTAACTAAGAAGAGTGTGGCCTTACCGGCGCCATTACTAACTTTTCCTCAGCCCCTCTGTTGAAATGGGATCATCCTTGAAGAGGCAGCCTGAGGTGTTTAACTCTGTTCAAGATAAATTCTTGTGGAACGCCAAAGCTTCATGAGGCTACTACACCCAGAGGAGAGGTGAGCTATTTTGCGAGTTCAGGCCTGGCCCGCTACGTTTTTTGCTTTCCATATGTGATTAAAATCGGGCTCAATGACTGAGATATTCCCGGACTGCCGCCTTAGCTCAAAGGCAGCGTCCCCACTGTTCCTTCCTGGTGAATTCGTGTAAAAGGCCGCTTCACAAGAGGGAGTTTAAAGTGCCACGAAAGAAACCCTGGACAAATGGGGATGATTTGCCTATTTGGCTGTACGGTATTCCTAAACGTGGTTATTAGGGAGGAGCTCCCACCGAAATGAGTAAGGCCAGTCTCTAAATACACGCGTCCGCATCTGGCTACCGAAAGGCCTCACTTGCCCTTTTTCCACCATCAAAAAAGCCGCCCCCTCCTCCCCCAGGGAGGCAAAGACCTTCTGGAAGAAGCCGTGGCTGAGCAAAAAAAGGGGGGGGGAAGGAGGGAGGAAGAAGTAGCGGGTGAATATTTCATTGGACGGTCGCCCAAGTCTAGCCCCGCCCTCTTTTAACTCGGAGCTGCTCTCCAAGACGAAGCCGACCCCGCGAACAGAAAGCCAGTAAAAATCGGTTGCTGGGCAAGGTGGGGCGTGGCTGCCCAATAGCGAGGAGTGCTCGAGAAGGACGAGGAAGAGTGGCGCGCACACGTCCCTCCTTCCTCTGAGACCAGGGCTATTCCTGCACGGGGGAGGAGTAACGGCTCTTGTTGTCGCCGAGATCTGGCGGGGAGGGGGTGGGGCTCATTTGCTGCTGCCACCGCCCTCTCTCCTCCTCCTCTCCCCCCGCCTCCTCTCCTCCTTCCTCATCTCAGCACGCAAGCATTTGGCCATCCCAGCCCCTCTAAGGGATCCCGGCTGGCTGGGTTGGGAGCCAGCGCCGCGCCGCCCAGCCGAGGGAGAGGGGATCCCGTGTGTCCCTCGACTCTCTCTGGAGCCCTAGCAGGTAAGCGAGACGCTGGCTGGCTGGCTGGCTGGCTGGCTGGCTGAACTCCGGTCTGGATCGCGGAAACGATGGACACGGGAACAGGCGTCCGGGAAGGTGCTCCGGGAAGCCAAGCGCGGACTGGTCGCGGTAGTGAAGGGCGAGGAAAGACTGTGCTGAGCTAAATTGAGAGGTGGAGGTCAGGAGTTACAACTAAAAGAGATCTTCATTTTGGGTATCTCGGGGAGTTGGTAAGGAAATAGAGGCTGGCGAATGTGGCGGGCGAAACTTATGATTTGGGGTATCTCGGCCAGAATAACTAAAGAATTGGGGGCCTGGGAGGGGCACCTTACAAACGACGGTGTGAATGGTCTGGGAGAAGCTTGCTTGGGAAAGGAAATAACTACGTTGAGCAAGTCGTCGTCATCCTCCCCCCAATATACACAGGCACCGTGAGCTGGGGTAATTCCCCCCCCCCATAAACATATTTTTCAGATGTTTGGAATTATAATTGCCATCTTTTCGGTTGCGATAATTGAGGTTACAGATCACACTTGGAGGGCTCAGATTTGGGGAAGGAGCTACAGTTATATAAAGGAAGACTGGGAGAGAATGATGGATAAGAGAGCAAGAGGATGGAGGGTATCAGACCGAGATTCACAAAAGCTGCCAATAAGAGGAAATTAAGGTTTGGGGAGGGAGGGGTGCCAAAGAGTCTGCTGCTAAAAAGAGAAAAAGCCAAGTAGAATTAGTGGGAGGAATTGAGGAGCCCACTGAAGAGATGGCAAGGAAGAAGCTGCTGGTGCTCTGGGTGGTATTTGAATGTGTGAAACAATTTTGTGGCAGGCTTGTGGGGCTGAATGAAGGCTTGAGGAAAAGTGGGTGGGGCATGAACTGAGTAGATTTATTTGACTGAAAGCAGTAGAGAATCTGCTGCATCTGAAGAGTGGTGCGTTGGTTTAGCTAGTTAGGGTTGTGTATAAAAGATATATAGATAATGTTCTTTTTGAGGCTGTTCTTCTACCAATAAGTGTTAGGAATACAGTATGAAGGGGCTGGGAAGCAGAATCCAGCAATGGGGGAGGGGTACTTTATAAATGTTCTGTTACAATGTTTGGAGAGGGGTGTCTTGACAAAGAGATTGAGTTTAAATAGTATATTTTCAGGAAACACCCTTTTTTCTGGGTAGAAGTATATAATGGATAAAACATTGGGATTGTAGAATAGGCTTAGAGTATTGATATCTAGATACGTTTTTGGAAATATTTATATAAGGTACTGTAGCTGAATAAGTAAGTTGAAGTTTGATTAAAGACAGGGAAAAAGTTAATGCCAGGAAATAAATTTAGAGCTGCGTAAAAGGTGTGGGGTCTCCTTCAATGTTAGCTTTAACCAGAGAGCTATAACTGTGGTATTCTCTGATGGTCTCCATCCAAGTATTAACCTGACCACACCCGGGGTAACTTCCAAACTTATGTAAGGTTGGCCAACTGAGAATAAAGTTGTATTCAGGTGATTTGAAACAGCCTACTGGTTTCTTTGTGGGTGAATGAAAAAATACTAATGTTGCTATTATTATTTTGTATTTTGGAGGTGGCTGCTTTAAATTCTGCTTTTGGCATTAAAGTAAAATTTAAAGTAATACACAAAATATGGCAAAAAAGCTTCTATCTATTTGAGTATTTAGAAATACTTAATATTTTTGTTGCTTTGAAGAAGTAATCACACAAATGGGGATTCTGGGATGCTTTTTTTGGTTATGGATATTCACAGTTCATGAGATCTATATCTCAAAATGAAGGATATATTGACGAGTATGTAAAAACTGAGTAAAAATCTAGTTAATACTGCATATTTGAAGAGGAGAATTGCATTCAAAATAGAAACTCAATACTGTAAGATGCATAAATTTGGGTAGGGCTTATTAAAATAAATTTTGGGAGGATTAGGCACAAAATAGAAACTGGCTAGAAAGCAGATGTGGAAATTATTTTAGACTAGAACATTGGGGGCATATGAATGAAAAAAACCATTGAAGTGCTCCTCAAGAATGATCAGATCAGAGTTAAAAATTGTCAATAGGAAAAAGTGCTTAGGATAGGTTAAAGAAATTCACCTTTTGCTGGAAACTATCTTGTGATTAACTTTAAGGTGGGCCTAGCTATGGTATGGACTGAAACAAAACTATAATTGGATGAAGGATTTGGTAAGAAACTGGTTATCAGCAGAAGTTTTAAGGAGAAATGTTTTCATTTTAAGAAATGAAGCAGCTTGAATAAGTTTGCAAATGTGGTACAGAGGTATAGCTTTATCCTTAGGAACAGAATTGTAATGAGGTCTGTTTTTGTTTTAAATAGTTGTCAGTCTGGAGTGGAGAGTTATTTTTCATCATCCAGAAAATAACAGTCCGATAACCTAAATCTTGATATTGTGAGAGGTACATGCAACAGCTTCCAGGAACTTCTGTCTAGTTTCATTTTGAATACACTGCCCCTTGTGTCTTAACTCTTACAGAAAATGAAATGCAGAAAGAGGAGAATTTCTCATTGCTCTGGTTCCTTATTTCAACAGTTAGAAACAGTTCATTAATGCTGAGTTTAAAATAATGCATTAAGGGCAACACTGCTTTAGGTTTATGTTCATTTCTTTAAATTATTGAATTTTCTACAGTAAGCAATACTGTGATCTGAAATTAATCATATTCTTTGTCTATTTGCTGATACAGAATATTACTGGCAATTTCTAATAGCAATTAATTACACATTTCTGTCCTGTAGTATTTGTTTTACTCATAGGTGTTATACTTGATAAAACATCAGATTCCAAATTAAAGATTCTAAAAAAGTAAAGCAAAGAATAATAAAATCTGAAAGTATGGTCTATGTAACTCTCATAGCATCTTCTGCAGTACAGAATTTTGGAGACATTGCTTTGTCTGGGTCTTCCTATATTTTTGGAAGGGAGGATCCATTTATAGAGAATAAATCAGTGCTACATTTTTATTTTGGCTTCAGTATGGTTTTGTAGAGGGGTATGCATGATGCCTAAGTGTGAGATTTTATACATTTAAAAGCATATCAAGAGAATCTGAGACTTTTCAAATGTGCTTTTAGGGCTTTTTTCAGTTGCAACCCTCCTTATGTGTAATGAATAGCACTGGTGGTACTTATCTAGTAGGGAACATATAATTATTACTTGCTATACTATATAGCTATCAATTATTAAATACATTTATCCTATCATTTTTGTGTGCACTTGTCTCTCCTATCTAGGCAGTAATTGCTGCCTAATTGATAGCATACTTCCCTGTCTCAAACATTTTAATAATTGCTTAATGTCAAGCTTTCTGTAACTCATTGACATAAATAGCAGGCATGTGAAGCCATTTGAAATCATGTAACCATTCCTAATTAATTTTCCATTTAATGTCCAAAACCTGGAAATAATTTTCATCAGCTTTTGCTTAGATGCAAAGCTCAGATTCCATGATATTGCAAGTCAGAGGGGGGCTGAGCCAGCTTCATCCTAAAATTCTAGGCTAAAGTTATAAATAATTTTCCACCTAAAAAAACCAAACAAACTTGACTTTAAAAGCTTTGGGAGACTATCAAGTCTCTATATGCTCTTATTCCCTACATGCTGCCTTTTATGAGTATGTACCCCATAGCAGTAAACAAAGCAGAATCGATAACATCCACTAAAATTTGAACTCTGCTTCACCTTTTGAGTTGGCTGTTCCTTGTAACGCAATAACTACACTTAGATGTGAGTGCAATTTCTGGGCCTTGTTTATGAGTGGCTGAGAATGTTCTCTGTTCATAAGGACATTAATAGTATAGCAATTCTAGAGCAGAAATAGATGATCAATATCATAACTGCATTTTTTCTGAAGCTCCCTGTTGTTGCCCAGACTATCAAGCCCCCACCTTCATCACAAGCTTGGACTCCAAACAGTTCTTTAGTTTTTAAGCAACTTAATCCGGGAAGCCAGCCAAGTCTTTCAAGGTAATTTACAAATTAGGTAAGAATACTTGCCAAGTCAGATAAAGTCCTGAAAGTCAAAACGCAGTACAAAACGTGGTACAAACAAGAGACTCCG
>JANHFQ010002953.1:491524-505244 GCA_032468035.1 Aparallactus werneri
AGCACTCGAGATTCGAACCACCAAACTGCCGACCTTTCTGATCGACAAGCTCAGCGTCTTACCCACTGAGCCACTGCGTCCCTTCTTTCTTCCATAGGATCTTCAAAACAGCCCTCTTCTTCTTCCATGGCCTCTTCCTCATCTGAGTTCTCACAGGAACTTGGGAGAGGAGGAAGCAAAGCTGTTTCAAAGGAGACCTCCTCCCCCTCATCTAAAGAATACTTTAAAGCAGGTGATGCTGGCTGTAAAACATCTAGATGACTAGCAGGTTTCTTCTATTTCCCTTGGGAACTGAAGGCCAGAACTGGATGGTTGGATTTTCCAGTGTCCCACTGGGGGTACGCACTCAGTCTGCTTAACCCTTCACTTACAGATTCTTTGGGCTGTGCAAGGCAGAGAGTTAGGTGTATGGAAGTTCGAGGCTTTTCAGGGAAGTATTAGTGGAATCACTGCACCAAATCAGGGACATGGGCATACCTGGCATATTTTCATCCACATATGGATTCTGGGTACCCCTACCACTGCATCAAATACTGTGTGCTTTTGCCACTTTGCCTAGAGTCCGGAATTTCTTCTATTTCATATTCCTCCTCCCCTTCCATAATTACTGCCAGTGGTGATGAGTGCTATGAGCATAAGATTGCAGGTGGTTTTTGTTTGACCAGAAGCAAATGGTGGAAAACTGGGTGGACTTTCATGGAGGGTGGCAATTGCAAATGAAAGACCACAGGATTGATCTGCTGGAGGACCATAAATGCCCTCTGAACTTGGTATCCAGCTTCTTAGAATGTCTAGGAGAAACAAAGAATTTGGTAAAGAGCCACATTTTGTCTCCTACAGCTGTTGGTAACCCTTTATATCAGTGGGAATCTCCAGTCTTCTTGTAAGACTGTCTGTTGCAGCTGCTGTTTCAGTGGGGCTTAGGTAGCCAGCTGTTCCTGCAAAATAATTAACTGCCCCTTGGTTGGTGCTCTACTCCCTCAAAGCCGTTAATAAACCCTTGGGTGTCTGCTATATGGAGCTTGAAAGGGGATCATAGTAATCAATGTGTGCAGAGCATTATTGTAGGAAAATTCTGCAAGGGGAAGCAATGAAGGCCAGTCACCTTCAATGCAGGTAGAGTAACCTCTTAAGTATTGCTGGAGCATCTGGTTAGTTTTCTCAGCCTTACCAGTAATGGCAGGGTGATTGAGGACAAGCTAACATGGAGATTCAAAAGTTGTAACAATGCTTTCCACAACCCGGAAGTAAATTGATTGTCCCAGTCTGATATCAGTAGGGACACCGTGTGATCAAAAAAGAATTGAGCTGTTTGATAGTGGGCAAACATTGGGAAGGCATGAAATGAGCCATTTTGGTAAAACATTCCACTACAACTAGTATAGATACAATATAGAGCCATGGACCAGAGGTGTCCATGGCTATACATCTATACTAGACTATCTATACTTTACCAAAATGGCTCATTTTTAAACTCATAAAATGTTAAACTGGAAAGAAATTGTAAGCTGAAGGTGGGGTTGGGGTTGGGTTGGGAGCGGTTGTAAGAAACCTCCTGGCTTCTAATGATGGTAACTGTAATTATAATCCTATGCATCTGGCTCAGACAAAGGCTACTAGAGTTTCTTCCCTGTCCCTCATTGAGTAGTTTTGGCAGGATTGCCACTCCAACTCATTGCCATTTTCTTCAGTCCAGCCCAATGGAATATTGAAAATCAATTATTTGAATGGGCTCAAGACTGCCAGCAAGGTAATTCAAGTTGGTATAGGGGGAAAAGCCAACAACAACAGAAAGATCAAATATAGAAATGGGCTAGGTTAAAAAAAATTCAAGGGAAAAAAATTCTCCATTACCGTATATCCATCCATGTTGGAAAAACAGTTTGATTTTGGACTGGAATGTTGCCCACTCCTCCATTCTAAGGCTTCCTTTCTTCTCAGGCACATGATCCAGAATGGAGCTCCTGGTAAGGGCTGGTAAGAGTTCCAGAAGCTGTATTTTGTATGTAACTTCTGTCTTGTCCCTTTTTTTTGTTCAACAGAGATGTTTTTTATATGCCAAGAGTTGCTTAAAGCCCTATTCTGAATACTATATAGTTATAATCATGAGGAAAACCTTACCTTTTTGAAAAAATATTTCTGTTTAACTGTATTTGCTGCTTCAACTTCAATGTCTGTTAAAGCCTTTAACCAAGCTGCAGATTTAAAATAAAAAATATAAGAAAAGCTAGAACAAGTAATAATTTAGCTCAAACCATTTTGTTTGTGTGTGCGCATCAACACTCAAAGTCTACCTTCTGAGTTGGGCAGAGAGGGGCCGTGACAATGAGCATGATCAATATTAAAAGTATTCATTGAAGAGCCCAACTTCTTTCCAGCACCTTAACTATTTTAATTCAAATAAGAGGAAGTGATTATTGATAGTTTATCTTTTTGGTAAAGTGGAGGGGAAGAAGAAGGAATTCTCAATCTTTTTATATTAGCTTTGAAATCAGAACTTGTGAAAGAGGTATTTATTATGATCTTGCATTCAAGGTGCTTTATGAAAATTAACCATATGCATTTTTATTAGTGCAGTTTGCAGGCTTTTTTCTCCACTTGTCAGAGGAAGAACAAAGAGACTAACCTTTAGGTTTGTAGGGTTTCAGTTGCTCTTGCTTACATGCTGTTAAATACTAGATCCTGACCAAAATTCCTGTTTTTTTAATTGAAGTTTTCATAATGTTTTTTTCTGGTATTAATAATCTAAAACTCCTAAATTCTATTCCATCTTCCCCAAATTACTGGCTAGACCAAGTCAGATGCCTTCTCTTGTCCAAGATTAATCAGTCTAAATGAAGAAGATGTAGCATGTTAATGTTATATAACTATTCTGAATTATGTATCAGGGGGAAGCCTTTTGAAAAAAGTATATGAACCCACATCTAAGGTCATAAGAAATGAAGGAATAGAAAATGAACAGATAAAAATAAATACTATAAAGTCAGAAATGCTCATTGGTTCATTTTTTTTCTTTTAGGTTCATGTTGGGAAAAGGTTTGAAACGCAAGTTGAGTGATTATGAAGAGAACATGGCTGGTGTGTCAAGTGCCTTTGATTCCAGTCGAAACCTGCCATACCCCCTCAAGCGTCAATTGGTGCTCAATGTTTGCCTTGCCAAGTTGCAGACATATAAGATGCTGGTGGAACCAAATTTACATCGTTCTGTCCTTATAGCCAATACTGTCAGACAAATCCAAGAAGAGATGAGGCAGGAAACTAGCCAACAGTCTGTTAGCATGTGGGGTGGTTTAAGTACTACCCCTTCCAATTTTTTAGGTTTTGATTTCTTTGGAATGCCTTCACACTTTTTGCCTGGTATTATTCAACCGGAATCATATGGTTATGAACCACGGTCTATGGAAAGTCCAATTGAAAATAGCTTGTTGATGGTTTCAGATAATGACATGTCGTCAGCCATTTCCTCTATTCTAAAAGATTTGGATTTCATGGAAGATGTGAGTCCACCTTCTTACTTGGCTGGATCTGGAGATGATCAATTGAAGACTTCTGAAATGTCAGTTCTTAAGTTAGAAGAAGATAGACACGATTTGAAAGGAGTAGAATGTGCATTTGGTTCCTTTGAAATTTCAAATTCAACTAGTTACTTGAAGGACTTGGCTATTGATGACATATTTGAAGATATTGACACTTCAATGTATGATTCAGACTTCGATTGCCCCTCACCAACTCCTCCAAGAACCTTGTCTGTGGCAACAACAGAAGAAACGTTGAAGACATTTCCTTCTTGTAATTCTTCCTCGGCAAACAACATCCCAATATGCAGAAGTGATATCACTGATTTAGACCATATTATGGAAATTCTTGTAGGGTCCTGACACCTTTACTAGCCCAAAGATACGTTTTCTTAAGCTGCCATACAATACTGGTTTGAAGTCCCAGAGGACAGCGAACTTCAAAGTGTTATGCCAGAAAGGCAGCTACGAACATTTTTCTTTAATGGTTTTGAAAACCTTAAAATTCCTATAAACCAAAAAAAAAGTGACAGCCTGTTATATAAAATGGAGTATTTATTAAATCAATTGTGCAATCTTTTAAACTCTTTTAGGCTATACATGAGTATTTCTCGTGTGTTTCTAACTTTTTAATGTGCAATTTTTAACCTATGTGAAGGATTTACAGAACAGTGATTTTCATAAGGGGAAACATCATCTGAAGTCTAAAAAGATTTATTTTTAGTATTAAATTACATTCTTTATTGGCATTCACTGAAGTATACATGGATTTGCAGCCTCAGTACAGTATATTTTTAAAGTATTTAAGGAACTACAGATCTCTTCCCCTTTATTGAAGATTCTAGATACTTGGCAGCAAAATCTCTTGCATTTTGTAAAACATTTAAAATTATTTATTTTTGTAAATTTTATAGTCTTTTTACATTTTATTACAATATTCTAGATCGGAGATGAATTTCTAGTTGGATGTGGCTGGCACTACCTCTGTTAGCAGAAATGCTTTAATTCTTTGCTTTGTCTAACACTGCAGATCATTTAGTTTTCTTGGATATTCCTAGTGGTAGGCAAACACAGCAATTTGCTGATTGGTTAAATTTTATAGTATTTAACTGTAATTTATATGTATATTGTCTCAATTTTAGAACTTTGTCAGTATTATGTGCATCAATTGGGAGGTAATATGGCTTTTTACAATTTAGTATTTTCTGTATAGTTAAAGCTATTTTAATTCTCTGAACAGAATTTTAGATTTTATGTGCAATATATCACTTAAGCAGGCCACTTTTGCACATCCTGTATTATAAGGAAATACATAAAATCTAAATGATGGAAATTTATAATAGTGTGTTATCAGAGGTATACCATGCAATTCTGTCTGCTTGTGCGAGATTTATAAGAGTTGAATATGGCTTGCCTAAGCACCACTTTGATTTTGTACATTTCCTTTTCTTAAAATGGAACTTTAGTTGTCCAAAGTGCTTGCAATGGATTGTATCTTCTTAGTGGCAGTTTTTATCTTGGTTTGGCCAAATAAAGTTCTAACTGAGTAGAAGTCCAGCAAATCATGCTGCCATTTGAGAGTTAGTAGTCTGCCTGTAAGAATTATACTTCAAATTAAAGAAATCATTTTTTTGCCACATCACAAGATAGGTTTGACATTTCGACATAATATGCTGAAGTGTTCAGTTCATTGTGTACAAAGCCTGTCCTAGTCCAGCTTTGGTGCTACTTGGCAGGCTGTCTGTGCTGGCATCATTTGGGGACAGTTCTGCATTGCCAAAATGTTGACATTCCAACCACAAACCTGCACTGTTCCATGATCATAGAAGCAGCACCTGTTCCCTTCTTATTGAAGACACATGGCCACTCTATGTTCTAACGTTGCATCCCTGAGGGAATCCAGTTAAGTTTTGAAAATGATACAATCAACCATTCATCGAGCAAGCAACACAACAGATCTAGATAAGTTTAAAAAATGGTGGGAAAAACAAGAAAAATTTTGCCATTCTATCTACTACCAAATAGACTTTTATGTGTGTGTCTATCCACCTATTCTTCATTGCTTCCAATTAAGCTAGCAAATTTAACTTGGAAGTTTGCTATATTGAAAGCAAAACATCCACACTTGGTTGCATATTCATAATACCTGACAGTTTTTAATAAGGCAGCAGAAAAAGATACCTACCTTTGAGAACACTAATATTTGTAAGGAAGTTTTCTAGGAGGATGGGAGATAAGTTTTAAAATTGAACTATAGAATACACATCTGAATTACAGTAGAAGCTGCTTATAGTATGGCCATTTTCTGATGGTAAATTCTTGGCACGGAGATTACCTACCATAGTAAGTTGGACGCCTTAACATAATATATTGGGGCTAACCCTCCATTGAGCATCTCATTGCATGACAGTATCTGCATCAATCTCATCTTTCATTTCCATCTCCCATTTTTTGTGGTGTTAGAACCAATCCAGTTGAAGTGCAATGAGATTCGGGTCACCTGATGTAGTTGCTGCATTATGTAGCATTGCATTTAAGGAATGAAAAGGTTCTTCTCTGAAGCTGAATGCCCAGTATCATTGTAAGAGAAGTAGAGTCAAACATTTATGGTGTGATACTAATAACCTGGCAGAAATGTCAGGAAGGGCTTCCGATTAGTCTTAGATTGAGGGATTATTTGGGCCTCAAAGACTGCAGTTTAGAATAAAAGCTAGACTATTGACAAAGCAATTACTGTAATGTTAGACTATGGTTGATGCATTCATAAGAATAGTGATCATCAGGATGTAACTCTGGCTATTGTTCACTATCCTGTATCAATCTTGTTTTGCTATTTCTCTTCATTCTTTCCACTTCACTGTACAAAAGGAATCCTCCAAATATTAGTGGAGCATTAAGATTTTGCCTTATGTTTAATCTTCAGCAAGCATCAAATGCAGTCTTCTGCTGAAAACCCATTCTTTTAATTAGTACTGGTTCTTTACCTTGCACCCAACTTCGGTCATGATGAAGCTGGATTCTGCAACTAATGCTAAGTCAATCCAATTTTATTTACTTAATGTATACTTTGACCGTAGAAATGTATTTATATACGTAAAAGATTTGCAGTTACATCTAAATCATAGCCCCTTTTGCAAAATGTTTTCTATCTTTTATGTAAAAAAGGATTAGATAAAAAGAATATATACAGTTTGTACATAATGCTTCTTTGTATATAGAAAATTCATCTAAAAATGGGAAGGGCCCTCTGCACAGTGATAAAGCAGACTAGTGACTAAAATATTTTTAAAAATACCCTTAATAAATATTCAGATCTAATTGATTTGTCATCTACAGTTCTTAAGCTTAAAGATACAATGATCAAGTATCTAAACTGCACAAGCAATGTACCAGTGGCAGAAACATGTAGATTGACTGCCAACTGTTGATTAGGCATCTCAAAAGGAGTTCTGGCTTGAAATAAGGATTAGGTCTTACATTGAAGCTTTCCTGGAAGGTAAAGATGTTCATTTTTCTCTAATCATGATTTCATACCCTTCTCATCTTCAAAATACATCCCAGAGTGGTTTCCATTCTTACCTGAAAACATTTTGGCAGAAATAATTCTTGAGCATCAAATAGCAATGCCCATAAGCATTGTGTTTTTTGCAGGGCATAAAGGCCTCTGGTCAACTTCTAGCTTCAAGAAAGGAAAGAGGCCCCAGCTAAGTTGAAAGTTGTGTTTCTTTTGTGAAATGGGTAGTCCTCTGGTTACGGCACAAATAAGCCTGGAATTTCCATCACTAAAGCAGCCAAAGTTGAAACTTACATGACTGCATTGCTTAGCAATGGCAATCCTGACAGGCGCTGTAACCCAGAACCATGCAGTTTGTTACGTGGGAAAAGCTGGGAATCACAGGCAAGGAAGGGTAGGGAGATGCCATGGGCAGGGATAGTACAGCTTCCCCATCCCTGCAGATTTTCCTTTCCTTCCACTTTGTGGAAGCCAGCAGGAAAGGTCACAAATTATGATCATGTGATTGCAGCTTCCTACAACATAGGAGCTGAGCCCCCAGGAGTTGATCACATAAACTGCAGGGATGCTGTGAAGAACACAACCTTTGCACACTGGGCATAAGTCCCCCTAATCAGCACATCATAATTTTAATTCACCGCCTAAGAGCTTGCATTAGAGCAAGAAAAAACTTTAAAAGAGTAGGATGTTATTTTAAGCATCAGACTAGCAGAAAGAACATGTCGAGTGGCTGTCAGAGCAGTTGACTGACCATTTTAGGACAAATGATTTCCTTTAATGTGTCAAACGTGTTCATGGTAGAACTTTTACTTCCGATTTCAAGTTGTGCAAGATAAAATCTCTTACTTTATTTGATAATGGTTGACATGAGTTTATACACATTCCAACCATCAGTTGTACATAAATTTTATGTACAAGTGAACAGTAAGCTTATGCTAGACTACATGCAGAATTTCCTTATCTAAGCCTCAGTTTTCCAGTTAAAAGGATCACATAAGTTCCCTATTTGAGTGCTAAAGTATGAGTTGTTTTAAATCTGAGCTAGCACAAAGCCACTTGGGGAGATCGGCTTATTTAAAAGGGTCGTATGGTTGCCCATCTTAGTGCACAAATCTGGGTTCCTCACAATAATAAAATTGCAAACTAAAAAAAAACTGTCGCCTTGAGCACCACCTAGCACTTAAGACTTATATACCACTCCTCGGTGTTTTGTAGCACTCTGAATAGTACATAAATGCCAACATATTGCCCCCAACAATCTGGTCCTCATTTTACTGATATCGGAACGGTGGAAGGCTGAGACAACCTTGAGACAGTCAGAATTGAATTCCTGGCAGAGGAGAGAGTTAGTCTACAATATTGCATTCTAACCACTTTGCCAACACAGCTCCCAATACTGTGGTTTCCTCAACAGCCATCCATAAGTTCCCACCATTGGACCATAATGCCTGGGTAAGGAGCCATGGTGGTGCAATCTGTAGGATACTGTGCTTAGAGTGCAGCTGTCTGCAATTAACTACACAGTTCTAATATCACCAGGCTCAAGGTTGACTCAGCCTTCCATCCTTTTGAGGTGGGTAAAATGAGAACCCAAAATGCTGGGGGAAATATATGCTGATTCTGTAAACCCCTTAGTGAGGGCTGATATCCCTGATAGGCGGTATATAAATACAGTGCTATTTCTATTGCTCTTACATTTAAATAACATGATAAGGTGTACCATAAGACAAAAACTCTGCCTACATTCTAATTGAAGAAAATTTGTCCAGGTAAGTGGTATAATGTCCATTTCTAGGAATATTGTTTAAAAGCAAATCCTAAATAATACCCAAAAAATCTTCCTATTGTTTATATCAAGTTTGCTAATTGCATGACAATTATCTGCAATAAATCCTAAATCTAGCTACACTCCTGTATCATTGTTATACATTTAAAAAAAATTAAATAATCATCTTTAATGGTATTATTAGACCATTAACATTAGTGAAGGACAACATAACTGCAGCTGAATAATTAAAAGATAAATGTAGAATATATATCAAAATAAATTAATTGGATTCTCACTCTTGAAAACAAATTAATGCATTTTTAAAATTTAATATTTTACCAATTGTTTCATTATTTTACTTTTCTGATCAGATTACTTATTTTCCAGAGAGGTACTATTTTAACACTGATGGGATTTCTATTTTTAAGACATTTTTCTCAGCTTGAGTTCTCCAAATACTGAGTTTCACTAACAGATTAGTGGTGATTAGAATTCTATACTTCTCATACACAGCAAATTTTGAAAGCTTTTTTAAACCCTAAAATATCTAGAGAGATAATTTAAAGTTTCTTTAATTAGATATCTTATCCATTCATAATATCCATACTTCATTTTGTTAATCATGGTTCCTAAAACTTTGGATGGATGGATGGATGATAGACAGAGATGGATAGTTAGATAGATGAAAAACAGATGAGAGAGAGAGAGAGAGAGAGAGAGAGAGAGAGAGAGAGAGAGAGAGAGAGAGAGAGATCTAAGAACCAAAAGCAAAATTATGTAATAAGGTACCAAGAGAAACATGTTTTTTTAATCTAATGCCCAACAGGGATAATGCTTTTTAAAATAAAATAAAAAATGTCATTTGCAAAAGACCAAGTCCACAATCCTCAGCACTTAGATAAAGGGCAATGTCAGCAAGGGAAGTTGGACTTAATTCATTTGTGGCTATGTAATGATTGTAAGCTGATCCCTTTTTTCACTCCTCCTTCTGGCTCTGTCAGTCCTTCTCCTATAATTATTTCTTTATTGTCAAGAACGTATTTTGCAACCTGCAAAATAAATTGACAACCTCTAGCAATATATTGACTTACTGGAATGTCTCTGGGTTCCACATAGACTCTAAAAGTATGGGTAGGGGACGTGTATAATAATTTCAAATATTTTACAATATTTAAAATATATTAATATTCAGAAAAGGATATGAATTTGTCTAGTAGATATACTTTTTTCAAAATAAATTTCAAACATAATTCTACATTTTTCTTAGCTTTACTTTTGTATTTGAATCTGTACAGATACCTTACATTGGGGAGTGGCCAAAAAAAAGTTATACAAAATCTGGGAATAAATCCACAGCTGATGTGCAGCAATTAGGAATAATATTTAGTTAAACATTATGATTTGTAACATATAAAAATACTATACAAATTCCAGTTTTGTATTTGTGCATATAAGTATCTACATGTGTGCTGTGTAAACCTTTGATGAGAAAATTCTATATTAAAGTAATTTGACCAAATCATTCCTTTGATCACTGAAGTGGTAAATTGATTTGATGCATCTCATTGAACTTGGTGCCATCAGATTGATTCAGGGGAACTTTGTAGACTTTATAGATTTGATTATTCATATCTAATTGGTTTGATTTGATTGTTTTTTGAATCAATGTTTCAAAGCAATTCAAGTGACAAAAGTGAACTGATGATTTGAATTGGATTTTTAATGTTTTACATACAATTAATGTATTCTTATACAAGATAATTAATGCATGATGAAATAAATAACTAGGTGAAAGAACCTTGAGGTTTCCAAATTGTTGGTCAGCATTCTGATTTCTAATGATCTTATGCAATGTTGAAAGATAACTGATAAATAATAATTAACAATAGAGACATGGTAAGGTATTTGCAAATATAAAGATTTGCTGCATTGGAACAAACTTCACTAATTCAACAGCAGCATGACAACTCTTCAGGAAATTAAACACAGTATTGATTAGATTCAAGACAACTATTGTATTAAAATTCAGCATCATTTTCCCCTCCAAGAAAGTTACAAGACGTAAAGCACTGAAATATCCAAACTTTCTTACGTTTTCACTATGAAATGTTCTCATTTGTATTCAGTGAACATAGATGTATTACACAAAATGGCCATCTTATCATTTGTCATGAAAATTTAATAGCTAATGAAGGTCACAGAAAAAAAATGTCTTTTATGCATGTATCCTAATGTTGGTTATTGATTTTTGTCAACAAAAATATCATCTTTTTTCTTATTATTTGCATCATATAATAGACCAAATCCAGTTTACAAATAACATTTTTTCTGCTTATGCTAAGGGGGAAAAACATATAAAGGGTAGGTTACTTCCCACCTGTTTCAGGAATCAAGAGTGAGTATACAATGATGTACATCTAATACATACAGTATCTTCTTGGAGTTGTGCCACAATTCTGCTCTAGCTTTCTATTGTTAGTTGGAATTGGTTTAAAGCTCATGAAACATAATATTCTTACTGTTCCTAAAAGGATATGCTTTTTTTTTTTTCTACCTCCATCCCAACTCCATGCTGTGTTGTAAGAGAAACGGAGAAATTTCTAACTGTGCCATATATCAACCTAGGTTAAAATTACAAAATACAGCATGCATTCTATATATGATATGAACAGTTAAGCTACAAAATATCCTGACTCCAGTTTTTAAGTTTTTCAGAAAATGTACTTCCCATGCATATTTAATGAAAAGTACACTAAGTCTTCCCTGCTTTAAAGATACATTTTTTTACTATTGCATATATAGTCTACAGTCATAAATTAAAAAATTAATTAAAATAATATTCAGTGCAGATCTCTTTGTTCTGCCTTTTATGACCCTGCCTTCTACCGCAATCATAGATTACAAGATTTAAGCACCAGGCAACAACTCTACCACTAGTTTGAGGCAATGAAACAGGAAAGAACATTATGAAAGTTTATGTAGCTTGGAGGATCCATTTAGGTTGTAGAAGTTACTAGTTATTCCTGGTTGCTGTTTCCTGTTCAACAGTTGTAGCATATTTGTCTCACTCTAGCTCCTGCAAGTGGCAAAGCCACTAAAAATGGCTTGTCCTTAGCAAATCTCCTTTGACTTACTTGCAACCTCTTTGGTGAAATGATCACAATGGGATTCAGTTGAACTCAAACCCTCCAGCAGTCACTCTCTTCAGTTCTAGTGTCCCAGAAAAACAAGCATTAGGATGAAAATAAAATAAAATTAAAAAGAAGCAAGTTGAAACTTTTTAAAAATATAGCCTATTAGGAAGTGAACTGAAATTGTTCACCTTGTTATAGACATATATAAAGGCAGCATTTGAAATTCTCATGGCAGCTCATCAAGCACTTGTAGGAGCACTGCTATAGAAGAAAAAGTTAAGTCTCCCTTATTTCTGGGTTGTACGACCCCTCCAAATATTTTTTTAATCACGTTGCATATGCATGAGGCACATGTATGCAAGCTAATGTGGGATACTTTTGTCCTATTATTGCTATGAGCGGTCAAAGCAATACAAAGCTATAGTCACCAGCATATTGTTCGTAAGACGATTTAATTCCTGGACTGGTAAAAACTCAACACATGAAAGAAACTATAGCAAGAAAATATACATTCCTAATAACAAAAACAATCCCCATCATATATCTTATGTTTATAATGTGAATTCATCTTTGAACTACATTTGGAAAGCTTTTCCAGCTCCTCAATGTGACTTTACCTCAAGAAAATAAATTTTACTACATTCACAGAAATTCAATTGAATTATAGGATGCTTTTAAATGAAATGTCCATTGTTGGCCACCAGGGAGACCATTTAAGAGGTAGCAAAATATGGAAATCCATTGAAGGGAACTCTGATGCAGTATAGCCACTGAACGTAACTCAGGGATTGAACACTCGGTTCACATTTCAATTCACTTATGATCCTTCACAATTTTTTTTTTTTAGAAAGGAGAGGATAGGTGATAACGCAACACTCAAAATATATCACCTTTTTATTAAGAGAGGATTTTGAACATTGAGTTCAAGTGAGAAATTGTATGGTCTCCTTCTTAGACCAGGATATCTGTCTGTCTGACTATCTGTCTGTCTGATAAAAAAACTATGTGATAAATGTATTTCCTGTGGTTGAAAAATACAATACTCCTATGGTGAAATCCTTTCGAGAATTTTCATTGCACACTACGAATGTTGCTGCATGTTGCTATTGTTACTAAATAATATTTCCCAACCTAATATTTTACAAAAGATTAAATTTCTCTATACATATTTACCTAAATTAGTTTCAATTCAAACCCAGTAGCATCTTCAGGCTAGCTTTTTTGGATAAAGCATGCCCATAGGTGAAAACCCTTTGACAGTACATCAAGGAGTCCCAGTGATGGGACAAGAATATCTGTTATTTCTCTGTCTTTCACATTCCTTTGCAAACAGCAGTTCAGGCATCATGTAGTAATGGAGAACCACTAGCGCATGAACTAATTCCTGTCTGTAATTTTGTCCCTGCAAATTGGTGTTTAATTGTCTGAATTTTAAAAAAAGAGCTGCTGTTATGCTGCAGTTGAAGATGAACTGATACACATCACAGGCAACAATTAAATGTCATGTTTTATTGCCAGATATGGATCTTTCCTAGGTATGGCCTTTAAAGGCAAGGGATTGCACAACAAAACATTTCTAATTAAAACTGCTGAAATTTGCCTAACAGAATATTTTGGACACCTCTCTACATGAACAAGTGTGTGGGTTGCAAGTCATTATATTCTATGTCTATATTCTAGCCGCCCCGAGTCTTCGGAGAGGGGCGGGGTATAAATTCAATAAATAATAATAATAATGTGATGCACTGTTCTTAAAGAGCATATTGAAGAGTAAAGAAGGGGAACATCA
>JANHFQ010002953.1:530725-542656 GCA_032468035.1 Aparallactus werneri
GTGGTGGTGTGTGGCTGGGAATGGGAGTGCTCATGGTGGCCGTGGCCGTGGTGGGGATTTGACACAGGCTCAAGATGGCAGAAAGACTTTTAGAGGAATGGAGTTTCGGATTAAAATGGAGTAGACAATGAATGGCTGTTGAAGATGGACTATTAGTTATGGGACAGAGAAAAGTTGGCTGGTAAGCTTAAAATAGCTTGCTTAGTGTTAATACTGCTGAAAGCTTATTAGTTCCAAAGTGGTTCAACGTCCACAAAGCAATCTGGGGAAGTGCACAAAAGACCAGAAAAAGATGAATGGAACTGGGGGACAGCCACTCAATCAATGCAGTGGGTATCCAATGAGGGTGGCAGAATGTGCCAAAAGGTAAATCAAAGCCTTCCAGTTAGATAAAGGCCAGCTAGCAGATTGTCTGAGAGACACAGAATCTTTTTTTTTTTGCCATCTATCTGTGTAACCCTTCCTTAGAGGAAAAGGCAGAGAGACTCAGCAAAGTGAAACTTTATAATATGGATCCTAACTCAATAGTCCATTCTCTAATAACTCCATTTAAAACTTTAATTAGAAAAGCTGGAAAAACCCAATCTGTTGCAAATTGTTCTGATATAAGAATAGCTGTATTTAGCTAATGCTTATTCTTTTAAGAATATTATTTGATGTCTTGATTTTACAGCAAAAATTTTGTGTGTACCTTTTAGGTAATGGAGTGGTTATACACTTACCTGGCTTATTTGAAGAAGCTGAAAAAAATGAGAAGAAAGGTTTGCACCTAATATTTTTCTTTGTTTGTTATAAATAGTGCTTGTTATAAATAAAGGTACTCACCCTTATTTTAAAAGGATATTTTAACATTCCAAAAACAGAGAAAATGGGCCTACCTCAGTTATTGTGCACAAGAGGTTAAGGCTAAAAAAAAATCAAGAGATGGCCATATTACATTTCCTTGAAAGACAATTTTAGTGACTATAAATGCATCCTTGATGGTGAGCAGGCTTTGGCCTACGAGGCTGTGATATTGGCTTCTGCAAGCCACACTTTGAGTATTATTACTCTAAGAGCAAGGTTTTTCATCCTGGATAACTGGCATGAAAGGCTAGTTGGGGAATTCTGGGAGTTGAAGTCCATTCATCTTCAAGTTGCCATTTGAGAAAGACTGCTGTAGATTGTTCAGTCCTCTTTAGCCACATTCTTCTAACAGGTACACATTTCTTCTGATAGGATTAAAAGACTGGGGAAAAAGACTTATAATATCAGACAGAGCACATCTTGGTAAGTAGTATTCAGAGAGAGAAAACAAATCATACAACTTTTTCATATTGTTGTAAATTTTATTTGTACTGGGAAGAATTCATATTTTTGTATCCTTTTTGTATAACTCTTACTAGAAGTTTTAACAAGAACGTAAAAACTAATACAAACTAGTACAGCATAAAGAAAACAATGAAAGAGATACAAAAAAGAAACTGCTGAAAAAATATAAAAAGAAATCAAAAGAAGCTTATTAATCCTTTGCAGCAAATACAAATATAATTACAAAATCTTACTCTATGGTTACAAAAACTTTTTCAATTACCGGTACCCATTTTTTCTAATGATGAAAACCACAAGTCATAAATGCATTTTTTCTGTTTCATGCAAAAAGTCTACAAGAATTTTCTAGTTAGTCATACAGATACCATCTTTTCTCTAATTAAAAAGGTAATTTAGCAATCTTAATATTTTTCTCTATGAACAAATAATTCTTATTTTAATATATTTGATGCAACAGATGGTAAATTAAAGTTAAGGTTGTTTTGACATGGGCAATTCCTTTATTTTGAAGCACAGTGCTGCTAATAATTACACAGTTTGATTCCTTCATTATTAGAACATTAAAAGCATAATTGTATGAAATATTTGAAAATCAAACCTTGTTTTATCTCCCTCAAATCCTCATGTGACTTTTCCTCTGCTATGCAGTGTTTGATTTTCACCAAGCAGTTGATGGACTTCAAGAAGTACAGCGACAAGTACAAGAAGGGAAAATGTAATTATATATCTTGGTATACTTGAATTCTGCTACTAGATGTGGCATATGTCTGGAAAGAAAACATATAAAATACAATGTAATGCAACGATTCTATTACTTTTTTGCCTGTTCTTGCTTAAAATAGCAACGTACACAGCATGCATGCACAAATGAGTTTCAAATTGCAAAAGTCACAAATTGTATAAGAACACTCTGATCCCTATATGTGTCATGCATATATGTCACATGGACTGTGCTTGTATAAAAGGGATGCGCCAATAAAAGCTGTACCTCTATACAACTGGTATCTGCTCTGAAGAAAATAAATATGCTTTACAAGTAGTGCATGGTGAGGCAGATCAGGTGGTGAGGTTTTCATTCTGTGGAAGACTTGAATGCCAGTCCATGTCCGATATTCATATTTATTTATCTTGCTTCCTTCTTCCTATCTACACATGGGACTTTTATAGCATCTGCACTTTAGAACATGGCAGCTCTTCATGACACAGCACACAAATAGAAATCTTGCTCTTATCTCTTTGTGAGAATGATAAAGCTATGGACACATTGACTAAAGTAAAATTTAGACAATGAATCATACTGTATACACAGTATTATCTTTCCTGAGGCAAATTTAGTGACATAGCATTACTGCCAATGGTGGGTTTCAAATTTTTTTTACTACCGGTTCTGTGGGCATGGCTATGCATTCGGCCAATCAGAGGTGGTATTTGCCAGGGTCAGCCAATTAGAGGTGGTATTTGCCAGTTCTCAAAATTATTGCTACCAATTCTCCAGAACCTGTCGGAACTGGCTGAATACCACCTCGGATTACTGCCCAGATTATGTGTGAGAATCTCTTCAGGTTTGTTCAACTGCCACTGCTGAATTAGTATTACAGTAAGGTTGTAAAAGCTGAACAATGAACAAAAAGGCACCTTTGTATTAGGGATTTGGAGTCTAAAAGTATTTTGAACTGCCAGAATCGGCCTTAGGCGATATTAAGGTTGATTATGAGGTGACATGTGATACAAATGGATCATAGAGTAGAAAAATCTCTTTTATTATTCGAGCCAGGTCACGCTGGTGAGTATTTACTGATATAGTCACTTGGAATCAATCCTTACACGGTATCAGAACTGCACATGGTAGGGAGGAAATCAGTTCTGAGTAAAAGATTGCTCATATTCAAGTAATTACTGGTAAACTTTTCCAATGTTTTGGGGAAAGACAATATAGTTATTGACATGCTTTTCCCAGTTGACCAGAGTCATGTCTCTGTGCTGGAGATTATATTTGATAGGTCACTGAGCTGGAAAATGATACCCAGTTCATCTATTTAGAACAACTCTGAAAAACCTGGCAGTGAAGTAGTGAAAGGAAGCATCCTCATAGCAACCTTGGCACACAGTACAATATGGAAAAGTACTTGTACATGCATAGCTTTCTGGTCCATTTCAATAAATCAGTGTGTGGTAATATAGCTATTGCTGGATTTCCTAAAAGAAAGACATTGTGATCTTTGAGATGATCAGAATTTCCCAAACATGGATGACTGAAGTTTGGAGGATGCACAGTCAAGAGGAAGAATGCCTTGCAAAGAGGATATATCGCTCAGTAACCTCAAAGAAACTGAGGTTGGGAGCATTACACTTTTCCAGTTACATTTGCTGTTTACCTGGGTTGCCTTTTGTGTGATAATCTTCAGAATATGATGCCTGAGAATATAAGGAAGATAAATATTTTCATTTGGATAATTTATTTAAAACATTTGCATAACCTTTTCTTAAAGGCAAAACTCTGTGAGGCTCATCATAAAAAATTAAACAATGTGTAGAACAATAAACCAATAAATTTGAAAAATAAAGACCAGTAAAACCAAAATATAAAAATGTGGTGTCAAAATCACACTTTTAATTTTAAAGGGATAGCTACACCCCTCCTTGTTTCTGATATCCCTTTATTTGTTGCTACTTTTCAATTGGCGAGTTGAACTTTGACTTAAATTGGGGTTGGTCCCTGATATGCTACCACTTTATTTCTTTTAAAAAGAAGGTGAAGTTGGCAGTTGAAACATGAGATAATGTTATTCTAATTATATAATTATACCAGTCTTCCCCAGTATGTTGGATTTTTGGCATCCAGCTTGAGTTCCAAAATAATATTGTTCAATGAGAGTCATCTGTGGAATCCATACAACTTTCTTCTCTTCAAGCATGAAAAAGTAGGAAGCTTTCCCCCCCCCAATTTTGTTTCTCAAAAGTAAATAAAAATGCATCTGTTCTGAATCTGAAAACCACATAGGTGAATATTTTTTTTCTAATGCCTGCCTGCATGCATGCATGCATGCACATCCAAACTATTAATTTTAACCAATTCCTATTACAAGACATTTGGAAATATATGTACCACTAAATAACTGAATAGTTCAACAGTTGATTCCACTCAATTGTCCTTTGTCCCCAGCATTGGCACAACAAAAAAAGGAATTGGACCAACTTATTCTTCCAAAGCTGCACGGACAGGACTTCGGATTTGTGATCTTCTTTCAGACTTCAGTGAATTTTCATTAAGGTATTCTAGTCAACTGCATAGCAAGGAACCTGTTGGATGGGAACTTTTTATATACTCTTAAGATAGAGAAAGGAAAGTATGTATGAATGTGCTCTGTGGGGAATTGTGAAGATAGTTGTGCATATATTACTGAAATGAGCTGGATTTGGAGAAAATTTTTTTCATTGACTTTAATAAGATAAATTCTGATTATCTTTGACACTTAAAAACCTGTTGTTTGAACATACAACCTGGTCTTCATGCATATTTCACCAGATATTTTTTGCCTATGATTTGTAGGGAAAAATACAGTTTAAAATATCTATGTACAGTGTATGCTGCTAATTGTTGATGTTTTGCAGATTTAAAAATCTGGCTCACCAGTACAAGTCAATGTTTCCTTCTTTAGAAGTTGACATAGAAGGACAACTAAAAAAACTAAAGGTAAACCTCTAACATTCCCATCTTGAGACTTTGAATTTTAACAGAATAGATGAGAACCCAAAAATGTTTTTTGGAGCAATATATGCTGATTCTGTAAACCGCTTAGAGAGGGCTGGAAGTGCCCTGATAGGCGGTATATAAATACAGTGCTATTGCTATATAATCCTAGATTGGATTATCTTTTCAAGAGAATGTCATGATTAATGATGATAGTGAAAACTTCTGAGATGATCAGAACTACTAGTAGTGTCATTATGACTGGAAAAACTCCTTCACCTAAAGAAGAATTTATAACCTCTTGGACTCAATTGAATATTTTTGTCCTATATGCAATTACAGCTAGTCCTCAACTTACGACCACAATTGAGACCAAAATTTATGTTGCTAAATGAAACATTTGTTAAGTGATTTTACCCCATTTTGCGACTTTTCTTGCCACAGTTGTTAAGTGAATCATTGGAGTTGTTACATTAGTAACATGGTTGTTAAATGAATCTTGTTTATCGATTGACTTTGCTTGTCAGAAGGTAGCAAAATGTGATCACACGATCCCAGGACATTGCAACTATCATAAATGTGAGACAATTGCCAACAATCTGAATTTTGATCACGTGATCATGGGAATGCTGCAATGGTCATAAGTGTGAAAAATGGTCATGTCACTGTTTTAATTGATGATGTAACTTTGAATGGTCACTAAATGAACTGTTGTAAGTCCAGGACTATCTGTAGTTATGAGAGATAACTATTCCAGTCTGAATGGGTCAAACTTTTCCAATCATCTTGTTCAGATCCTTAAGTGCCCAAAGTCATCCAAAAGAATCTGACAAGATGCCATTTATTCTTCTGCAGATTAAACAGGCAAAACTTCAGAATTTGTCATGATAAATATAATCAATCTTATTCGTATGTCTAGCTAGCCTATCACAGCTAGTAACCTGTATTAATTCTTCCTCAATTGCCTAGAAATTGTGATTTTTGTGGTTTGGCTTCTGATGCTTCTTTTCTTAACTTTCAGCCAATATAGGAGAAATATAGTAACTTTTAATGTATATATATGTATCTATGGAATATTGCAGGGATATGCTGAAACAATAAGGCCAATGGTCCAAGATGGAGTTTATTTTATGTATGAAGCACTACACGGCCCTCCAAAGAAAATTCTGGTGGAGGGTGCCAATGCAGCACTGCTTGACATTGATTTTGGTATGTCACTTGGTATAATGTATGGTTAACTACACAGAAATCTGTGTAATAAATTATTTTGTCCATGCACATAGATATGAGAAGGGTTAGATTATTATTTTATGAGTAAGATGCATATTGATGAGAAATAATAATACATACAGATGAGAAATAAAACATGTCTTTCCTGATGTCTGACAGGCCACTGAGAGAAATGGTAGTTAGTTTACCCTTTTCATACACTCTTAAATATACATATTTTGTATGATCATGAGTCTTAATCATGCTGAGAGTAACTGAAATTGATGAAAACCTGGTGATTTCAATGGGCATATTATAACTATGACTTAATTTGGATCCAACCATATCAGAGTATCCCTAAGTGTATCTTATTTAGGGGTCAATGTGAGAAAACATACTACCTCTTTTAAAATGGTAGTGAGTAAAGATTAGGAGCAGAGTTCCAAGAAGAAATTTGTTTTGGGTTGTAGAGATTTACTTTCTTCTCAGTTGGTTTATTAAACTATTTGTTTAATTTGTTGCCTTCCGGAACCAAATGTACAGCATCTTTTTATAATCATATAATTATTCCTCATTTTACAATCATATGGAATGGCAATTCCATTGCTAAGCATGACCACACTGACTTGCAACAGCAGTTGCAACAGTTTTGGTTGCCATTGTTAAGCGAATCCTGCACAGTTGTTAAGCACAATGTCACATGATCACCATATGCGGAGTCCTGCTGTCTTCTCCATTGACTTTGCTTGTTGGAAGTCATCAGTGATGCTGCAACCATCATAACTGCAAGCTGTTTGTCAAGTGGCCAAATGGTGATCATGTGACTATGGGGACACAATGCTGCTGCAAGTATGAGGAACAGTTCTAAGTCTCCTCATTGAGCACTCTCATAATTCTGAACAATTGCTGAATGGATGGTTGTTATGTGAGCATTATCTGCATATGGATGTTAAATGTAACAATATTTACAGAGCCATGGTGGCACAGTGGTTAGAATGCAGTACTGCAGGCTAATTCTGCTGACTGCTGTCTGCCAGCAGTTCGGCAGTTTGATTCTCACCGGCTCAAGGTCACCATCCTTCCATCCTTCCAAGGTTGGTAAAATGAGGACCCAGATTGTTGGGGGCAATATGCTGGCACTGTAAACTGCTCAGAGTGTTGTAAAGCATTGTGGAGCGTTATATAAGTCTAAGTGGTATTGCTAACTGCTGTTTAATAATATAAGGGGCATAATGTGCTTGATAAACCTTCTGGATTATGCAGGTTTCTCCAGCACATGTTCATGTGATTCCCTGAACTTTAAAGTTTTTAAAGAAATTGATACATTGAACAGCTGTTTGAAATAAAGTACTCTTTTTTTAAAGCACAATGAACCTAATTTTTGCTTTTTGCTAGGCACATATCCTTTTGTGACATCATCAAACTGCACCGTGGGTGGTGTATGCACTGGGTTGGGCATTCCTCCTCAGTATATTGGAGAAGTTTATGGAGTAGTAAAAGCCTACACAACAAGAGTGGGAATTGGAGCCTTTCCAACTGAACAAATAAATGTAAGTTTGTTATTATAATTAAAATAGTACACGTAAACTATAATAAGCATAGGGTAATACAGACTTAAGAGTATTTTACAGCCCCCAGGCTACATCTGGCCCTTTGGCTGTCCCTATCCAGCCCACATGAGGTCAGTCAAAAATTAGAAATGAAATGTAAATAAGTGCACCACAGGAAGCAGTAGAAGCTGAGTCAGGTCTAGTTCTAGTCTAGGTCTAGTCGTCGTGTACTTCTTCAGCCAGCTGATAACCATAGGAGTGGGAGGAGGGAAAGCACTTTTCTGTATCTGTGCAGCGCTCACCCCCTGCCTGGAGCAGCCTAAGGAGACAACAGCAACTATGGTTTAGGAGGGACACAGGTTTATCCACCAACCACCACCTTGCTGAAAGTGAGGCCTTGCAGGCAAGCAGGTGGAGCATAGCCAGGATCTAGCAGGAGAGGAGTGGTGGTGGCACAAGAGTGGCAGCTGGGCCAGGCTGGGCTGAGGTGAGGCTCTACATTCCCACCTCCCTCAAAATGTTGGTTCCAGTGGCCATAGTCACCAAGAAGGAGCTCAACTCTAACCACAATGGGGTCAATAAATTATCCGACAAAGAGCAACAGGAAGCCTATTGGTTTGGCCCCCCATAACAGTCCCAGTTTCTCATATGGAAAATTAATTTCCCACCCCAGGATAATATGTTGTAATCATCCTGTGCTAATACATGCAAGAATTATGCCAAGAATTATGCCAATCTCAAACTTCATTATAAAATAGAAAATGTGTGTATGCTATAACTTGCTCTCCCAATTGTCTTAATTTTCTTTAAAGTGTGATTCACCACCACCACCATCACAGCTCCATTCTATAGCATACTTTCAGATATCTTTTTACAAGGTATCCTGATCTGAATCTAATTTTAAAAATTGTGTCAACTTCCAAGTACATTCCCTGATTCTCTCAATTTGGAATTCTTAATTTGTTTAATTTATTTATTTTACATTGTAGCTTATATATGCCACTAGAATAATGGACAGAATGGTAAAATAGGGTAAAGTAATCCAGGGTCACATTGGACACATATTTAATCAATAAATAGACTATTGGGGGGAAATGAGCATCATAAAGAACTGCACTCCAATTTCTGCATTTAGGATTGAATTAAAAATACACAATACTCTAAATCCAAAGTATGATTTGAATGACTAAATGAAGATTGGATTTTGCATTCTTTTCTGCTTTCTTATGTACCTTTCTTTCATGCATATATTAAATACTTTGATATATACATTTACAAATGCTATAATCTACAATTGTTACCTTATATCAATCGTAATTTGGAATAAGTTTCTAAGTCTGATTTTAGGACTAAACACGAACCATAGCTTACCAGCTTGGAACTTGGATCCAACTCTGACTAATGCTAAATTAAGAAAAAAAACCTTGCCTTTTGGAGAGTTTGGAAAATTGTTTGATTTGGTGTGCCATGTTGAACATCTTTTGTCTTCTAAATTATTTTTAAAACGTATATTTTTGACATGACAATAGTTCATTTACTAGCGAATTTTGACATTTGGCTATGACCATGGTTATAATCTCCTGAGTATATTTGTCTCTGGTAGGAAATTGGAGACCTTTTACAGTCACGAGGTCATGAATGGGGTGTGACTACAGGCAGGAAAAGACGTTGTGGCTGGCTAGATCTTGTCATTTTGAGATACGCTCATATGATCAACGGATTTACTGCGTAAGCATCACAGATTTTGACCTACACTTGGAACTCATAACTTTTAACCCGGTGGAGTACAAATATGTAGGTAACATTATAATTAGTCTAGCAAAGTTATGTTTTATATTTTGATAAGAAACAGTAGCACTTTACCCAAAAGAAAATAAAACTTGTCTTCAGTGGGCTTAACGTCTTGAATCAATAGTACTGTATAATAAACAACAGTTATTTTAGGAGCTATAAACCAGAAAGAAGCAGGAAATAGAAAGTGGTGTTTACATGGTACATACTTGCTATTTCTGCCTCATCATAAAGTTTTGCATCGCTGTTTGGTCTTGCAATCTGAAATATATTGGGAAGGGGATACACAATGTTTATTTTAAATTCTGGCTGATATGGAATGGCGATTAGCATTAACTAAAATTAATGGAAGTAAAGACAAGCCAAGTGATATCTGTGATTGGCCTGTAAATTGCTCTGAACGTAGGTTTTGAAGCTTAAAAAATAAGTTTGATATCTGTGGATTGCTCATACTTGAAATATAACCATCCACACTGTGCACAAGTTTTAAAATACAGAACATTTAATTTTTAAGTGCCATACCTAAATTCTCATCATTTGTATGTAGCTAAAATTTACTGTGTGATACATACCTAGGTATTTAAAATGCTTCTTAACATGTATGTTAATTTAAACTTTATCTGGCTTGTAACATATTTTTGGTGATTACTTCAGAATAGTTCATGCTGATGGGATATCCCATAAACATAAAAACAGGTAGAAGGGATTCAATGAAGTGTTGAGTGAGACTAATATCTATCTAATATTTTCTGGGCAGTTTGGCATTGACTAAACTCGATATTCTGGATGTCCTTGATGAAATCAAAATAGGTGTAGCTTACAGGCTAGATGGGAAAAGGATTCCATACTTTCCAGGTATGTCATTAACTGAATATGTTACTTTGAACTAGGTTGAAAAGTTTAATTAGGTCAGGCATCCCCCAAACACCAGGAGACAAAACTGATGAAGATTTTGCTGCCCACTTTCATTTCCCTTCCAATTTTCTTGCATCCTTTGGGAAGGTTAAAGAAGATTTCTAAAATAAGCACATAGCTACAGCCCTTCAAAATTTTTAATTTCAAAGAAAGCCTGAGAGCTCATACAGAAACTGCAGCTGGACTTCATAGCATGCCAGTTTTCCTTTAAAAAGAAAAAAGAAAGAAAAATCTGAAAGACATTTGAAAGGACACATGACACAGGAACCTGACAATTTTCAAAGGACAGGTTTGTGCACCACCTATACACATTCTGTAATGTTAATAATTAAGAGCTGAGAGGATCTGGTGTTTTCCCCCTCTCTTTTACAGTATATGTTAACTATTACAGAACTTACTGTATATACAACATTGCCACTTCTGTGAACTAGCCTACAAACAGACTTCATATAAGTAAAATGAATGCCAATAATTTTCTCCATTATTTCACTTAAAATACTTCTAGACAAATAGATAATTGTACAGTGATTCTGTCTTTCTGAAGTCAAGAAAATGATACCTAAATGCTGTGAATAAAGTAGGGTGACGGTTCAGTAAAGATCTCACTTGGTTGTTCTATATAATCTGATTTATTCTAAAAGCTAAGGTAACCATTTTTGAGAAAAAAAGCTTTTGAGACCAATGGTTACCAAAAGTGCAGAAGCTTCCAAGATTAGGTTAAAGGTTTATCTATAATGTTTTTAAATGTAAATGCTAAATAATGATTACATTATTCTTATAACCTGAATAGTTGCCTTTCACTCTTAAAGCTAATCAGGAAATATTACAAAAAGTGGAAGTGGAATACGAAACAATGCCAGGCTGGAAAACAGATACAACTAGTGCCAGAAAATGGGAGGACCTTCCATCTAAGGCACAAAATTATGTTAGATTTGTGGAAAACCATGTTGGTGTGTCAGGTATGTATTTTCAGCATTACTGGTCTAACAGAGTTTGGTACGTTTATTAAGTTGTACACAGAAAGGATTGTGCCAATTAGACAAAGCAGCAGCTTTCTGGGGATTGCGATAGATTAGGGGTACTAAGTAATTCTTTTTGTTAAAAAAATAACTAGAATTATTGTCATGCCTTTGTGAAATTAGTATATGGTAGATTTCTTGCACTGCAGATATTCCAAAAGTTTTTTAGTAACTGCATATGATCCATAACTGATCAACTTTAACTTAATTCATCTCAGTATTGATAGCATTTGATAGAGGAGACTTGTTGATTAAATAATACCACTGTTAATATTTCAATGCCTAAGAATTATATAATGTGATTTGCCATAGTATTGTTACATAGTATTGTTTCACAACAGTGAAACAAAGTTGACATATTTTATTAAAAATCTATATATATAAAACAGAGCCCTCTTAAGTTAATTAGTTAGTTTGTTTGTTTCTTTGTATGTGTAGTATAGGC
>JANHFQ010002955.1:115788-126453 GCA_032468035.1 Aparallactus werneri
CGCCCACACAGTAGGTGCCTCGTGATTTTTTTCATGAAACAAGTGTGCCTTTGCCCAAAAAAGGTTGAAAAACACTGTTCTAGAGACACTCTAGTTTGTTAATATCCTTCCTAAAATGTGAAAAAGTGAAAATTAAGACTGAATGTCAATGAAAGTGTTCTGACTGATCAATCAAAAAGTCTCTTTTAGTAATTCTCTTCAAAGGAAGCTACCTCATTAACTAATCATTGTGTTTATTTATTGCAGAGCAGAGACATCTATTCTTTCCATTACAGTTTTCCAACAGCAATTAGTAACAATTAGATAATTCAGAATCAATTAGGAGCTAGCCATGTTTTAGACCAGTGTTTCTCAAACTTGGCAACTTTAATGATGTGTGTGTTTCAACTTCCAGAATTTCTCAGCAGCCATAGGAGTTGAAATTCACACTTCTTAAAGTTACCAAATTTGAGAAACACTACTAGATTTCTTGGCAACCATTATTTTATGGAGTAAGATGATTTAAGCTTTTAGGATAGCAACAGCAGGGATCACACCTAGAAATAAATTGAAAAAAATTCTCCTGACTGCCTTAAAATATACTGAGTGTGCTGATCTAAATTTGAAGTTTGCAAAATAATTCAGGACTCCTTGTGCATGTAATGTATTGGGTATGTGGTGTGTATTATATTGCTTTTAAGTCTGCCCAGATCCACTACTGTACTTACAATTGACAGGTTCTAAAAGTTGCTTTCATCTCTAAATGAAGTTTCTCTAGGGAACGAAGTCATGAAAACATGTGGCTTCATCTTGCAACATCATTATCCTCAGAGATTGTGAAAAGGAAAATGCATTGTGGACACAAGTAATAGAAATTCTGAGACGATACAGCCATTGAGTTTGGTGTTACTCTGGCATATCTCTGCTTTTTGCTAAATGGGAGCCTTTTTATTTAAGACATAAAGTCCTTCCAATCTATGGGACTTCAATTCCTGTAATGGTCATTTGATCCAACTGAACAGCATTGGACTGGTTTTCATTTAGAAACATTAAGTCTCCTTCATGTCATATTTGACTCCTGGAGACTTCATGAGCACAGACATATTTGTAGTTTCCCTGACAACTCTAAGGAAGTGATATGTCATTTCCTTCTTCAGGGATGTTTTTTCCCTGTCTAACCTACAGGGAAGGTTCCAAGGAGGTCTCTCATGCAAATATTAATTAGGCCTACTTGTTTAATCTCTGAGCTCAGAAAAGGTTGCTGGGTGCCATCTGCTTCGAGACATTGGGCAGTCTCATTTAGCAGCTATTGCCATGGCTTTTCCATACCTTTTTTCCCCCTCAAATGTCTTTGCAAGGTAACGGTGTTGAATTTCTTTACACATGTTGATCTGAATTACAAGCTAAACTAGCAGTTATGAAATTCCATTATTATCATTCATGTATCCCATCCTTGAATCAAGCAATAACTTACGGAATGAGTAAGTGGTTAAGGCATCTCTCCTGATGCCTTAATCACAACTATACCAACCTGCCTCTTAAAATATCCTTTAAAAAAGAAAGTCTGAATATAGCTGAAGAAATATCCCCCAATATTAAATATCACTGAACATGTTATCTCTCTCTCTCATATATACACACACACTTATCTATCCATCCATCCATCCATCCAACTAGATTTTTAATTGACCTGTTTAAAAAGCAGTAAGAAAAGTTTTGTAATGCATGCAATAGTTTTCAATAAAACTTTACCTTTCTCAGTTTTTAAAATACTCCCACCACATGATCTTAACTTTAATGAAAACCATTTTCTGTATTCTAGATGTGAATGTAAGCTAAATAGTTGCCCATAGCTAAGAAAATAAGAGCCCTATGCTAAAGAGGACCACGGGCACTCTATTTCAGTATTTTGTTCCTAGATAACCACTCACAGCAGAATCTGAATACAATGACATTCTCCTAATTCAATAACCAAGTCATAGCTATCCAAAGGATTCTTACACTTTAGTAACCAGGGGTGGGCTGCTCGGGGTTCGCAGGGTTTCAAGCGACCCTCTTGCTAAGGGTCTGCCCAGTTCAGTAAACCCCCAAATCTCACTCCTGACTAGCCTGCTCATGCCTGGCTAGCCCCTCCCACCCCACCAGGAGTCTCCATGCAGCCCATTTTGGATGCCAGATAAGGTACAAATATCTCAGGCCAATGTAGAAATGAAACTTAGTTATTAATTGATCCTCCTAATTCTTCTCAGTAAACATTTTTATTGAATTATAGAGTATTGTAAAATACAAAATACAAAAGTAAATAGAGGAACAATGAGGGGGGAGGAGGAAGAGAAGTGAGAAGAGAGGGGGAAAGAAGCATTGACTTCTGACTCTCTCTGTTGCAGTAAAATAAGGCATTAACATCAAATCACAACTTTTTTTCCCATAATAATATGAACAAGTCATTTCTATAAAGATCCATCAATCCAGTCTGTAAAACCCAAAATCAGAATTTCATTCTTTTCCACATCAAGCATGAAGTTCAGTAGCGGTTTCCAAGTGGAATCCAAAGTACTTATGTTCTTTTCTTTAATCAAAGTAGTCAGTTTTGCCATTTCAGCCAACTCCATCAACTATGGAACCATTCTTCCATGCCAAGAATCGAAATGTCCTTTTTGTGCATACAATAGTCTTGCTGATGTCAACATATATAGTAACAAAATTCCAATTTTTTTCTCATTCTTTTTCCATTAGGCCCAAAAGGAGAAGTTCTGGTTTCATTTTTATCTCCATTTTCAAAATTTTCTGTATTAAAATATGAATCATACTCCAAAACATTTTTGCTTTATCACACGTCCACCATAGATGATAAAAATCACCCTTCTTTTCTTTTACATTTCCAACATTCATCTGACATACCTTTGTATCCTCCTAATTCTTAAATATGTAGATATGATTTTTAGCTAAAGAAAGAGACAAGTGTGTTTGTTTGGTGGAGAAAATGCATTTTAATTGTGACGTAAATCAAATACACATGTTCTTGTGCGTGTTTTTAATCAAATATTTGTTTATTTTGTGGATGGTGATTGTATGTGATCCAATAAAGTAAATTCCACTGGATATCTTAAAATAAATAAGTAAAAGCGTAATCTAAATAGACCCCAGAATGGAAAAGCTTCAACATTGCAAAAAAAGAAAGAATAGTGCAGAAAACAGAAGAACTGTGTAGCTACATAAGATATTGAAGTTCTAAATAGAACTTTCTTGTTTTGCTCTAGAAATTGTTTTGGGTAGCTGACAACTGTCCTCTGAGATAATTTCAAAATTAAATTTTGTTCCTAATGTAGTTTCTCTATTTTATTTTCAGAATGGGAATTTTCTTCATTGTCTTTTCCCCTGCATGGATCTTTCCAAGTTGGAGAAGGCTGATTAAGGCTGAGATGAATACAAAACTCAGCCAGCACTTTATTCCAAAATTTATGAGATTGTTTCAATCATTTAATGACACTGATTCATAAACGTCTCCCATGCACACTTCTGCACATTTTATTTTTATTTATTTTAAATAAGTGTGTGGCAACTTTCAGAAACAAAATTTTCCCAGGTAACTTAAAATCTCATTTTCAGTTTTTAATAATAATTTTTAAAATCCTATATATGAAAAATACAGAAAAAGCAACAACTTTTACATTTACGTAGTAGTTTAAAAGCTTCCATGCAGCATAAAATATAAAAAGATCTATAAAAATATAGGTGAATCAACATGCAGAGCATAATAAAAGTCAAGCCTCATATACTACTTATTATATAAACTACATTTAATGTTCAAATTGGTTGCCATTTTCTTCTATACACATCAATATTCATTTAATACATAACCTCTGGACATTCCTAAGTTAAGTAACATTTCTTCTTGAAAAAATCTTAATTAACAAAACAAATCTAATTGGTTTATGGGATCTAACTTTTGGTACACTCTGCCTGGCATTGAAAAGTGCCTCACAAGAAATTTCATTCATAAGGGGGCTATCACCAAAAAAAAGGTATTCATTATTGCAACTCAATATGAGTTGAGTGCTAATTTTAATTTCTGCAATTTCTATCGATACTAAAAAGAGAGGAAAATATAAAAAAATCTTTGTCAATGCAACTAAAATGGCTTTAGTAATAATTGTACTACTAAGGGCAGAAAGAAACCCTGTCTGATTTCAGCTTGTATGTGTACCATTTTAAACAAGACGATAACAAAAGCTGCCCGTTTATATAGTAAGCTTTTCTAATGTTACCGGTTAGATGTGAAGGAAATGAGCAGAATGTGAAGGAAATGAGCAGAATTTTGGACCATCTTAAATGCACACTCTTGATACTCACTTGAATTGTTTTGGATCCTGATCATGTGTTCAGTGAAGAAAAGGAAAATGTCTGCCTTCTTTTATTTTTATACAAAAATTCTGGGGAAGTATTATTTGAATAATTTCAAATTAATTGGTCAATACTCATTAATTGATGAATCTGGGAAGAACTCCAGATCAAGATTGATATATATTTCTTCATAGGGACAAAATAACTTAAAATGAATTTATTTTAACTTCCTCTTTCTCTTCACTCTCTACCCTTCTTTCTATCAATAGTTATATTCAATGCTGCATTGCCCCTTCTTAGCATTTAGAAACAACTTAAGGTTGATTTATTTTATCCCCATATAAATGTTAAGAGGTTTTGTTTTAATATTGGCCTTTTATTGTGCATTATGTCATTATGACATATGAGTATAGCTCATATAGGAGTCTGTCTGATACCAAGGCCAAAGCAATAATAACAACAACAAAACCTTCTTGAAAGAAAATAAAGGAAAACATATAAAAATGTCTCCAGCATCCATGTTTCTAAAAAGTGCCTCTAAAAAGAGCAAAATGTTCCTGGTTGGGAAAAAGCAGAGTGAGGAGGCAGAGAGTTCTAAATTGGAGAACTCTGATTCTTGTTTTCCTTCAGTCTTCCATAATATTTTTAAAAGTACAGTTCAATCTGTTAAATTACAACAATGCAACTAAGCTGTGGGGCTCAGCCAGGACATAAAAGGAAGGCCCTCACCTGCTGAGCCTTCTTAGCCATAACACAGTCAGCTACATAAAGCCTGATGTTTTATGTTATAGAATTGAAATGGTTGCCACTTGCCAGAGATTGTTTTCCTTGGCATCCTATTTATAAGTCACAATAATGACATTATAAAGATGGTCCAGAGAAGAATAGCAATAGCACTATAGCATTGTATTTATTTACCGCTTATCAGGGCATTTTTCAGCCCTCTCTAAGCGGTTTACAATACTGTATATTGCCCCCAACATTTTGGGTTCTCATTTTACCCACCTTGAAAGGATGGAAGGCTGAGTCGACCTTGAGCCTGGTGAGATTCGAACTGCAGTTAATTGCAGGCAGCTGCACTCTAAGCACAGCACCCTACAGATTGAACCTCCACGGAAGAACCATTTGGCCTAGTAAGTCAAGGCTACTTTTTCAGAAATTTCATCAGTTTCTCTTTTCTTGGCTATTCATGACTTCAGCTCATTCATCACCTTCATGGATGTTTTGTTTGTGTGCATACACACACATGCAGACATGTACACACAAATATATACACATATACAAACCAAGTGACTTTAATACTGTGGTGAGCTAGTCTGAGAAGTTGGAAGAAATATAAAATGAGATTATGACCAAAATACCTTTATGGCTTTCCCCTCATGAAGTATATTGTAGAAACAAAATGAAGGTCAGGCAAAAATGGTTAAGATATGCAGATTTACTGGAGTGTTGTATAGATGATATCTAATTAAAATCTAGAGAGTAACTGGCACTAGAAAGTTTCAACTGTCAATGGTTTTCATATTTACAACTCACAGGGAGATTTAAAGCTGATCAAAAACTGTATGATTTTATACATGACAAAACTACTTTTGAAATGGAAATGTGTACAAATGATGAATGTATCAACTTTTGTTAAAATTGAAAATGGATGATGAATTAATTAAAAATTGTATGACAGATTCAGCAAACAATTTTCAGTGTAATATACCAATCAGGCCCGTAACCAGGACTGGACATTAGGTAGGGTGCCAGATTTCATGGGGGGGGAGATAAAATAAGTTCTTAAATCTATTATTATTATACACTTTATTCATTAAATATGAAACTCAGTCAACTGAATGTATCACAAATACCAGTAACTGGTATAAATAATAATAACAATAACAATAACAACAATAACAACAACAACAACAACAACAATAACAACAATAACAACAATAACAATAACAATAATAATAACAATAATAATAATAACAATAATAACAATAATGTAGCCCTTGTGGCCTCCATTTTCAGCTGGGATGGCCTCCAGCAACCCACTGCTAGCAAAAATGGAGCGGCCCGCCTGAGCTCCATTTTTGCTGGCAGATGTACTGCGGACCAGTTCTTCACTGTTTCCAGGACGGGCATGCAGATCTAAGCACCCCATGGGTCAGATCCAGCCCCTGGGGCTTGAAGTTGACATCCCTGAGCAAGATCCAGCTTTGTTTGCTATGTTTTCTAGGAATCTACATTAAGTCTCTTAGAAATCAGCCCCTTAGGATGGATTCAGTGATCCCATTCACATTTTGTTTTTAGCAACTGATGCAGAACAACCCAGAGATGTTTTACACTTCCCAATAAAGGCTCTAGCCCTTAGACTTCTTTCTAGACCCTGTGCAAGGTCAGCCTCCGCTCCCCACTTGAAGTAGCAAATCCAGGGAAGCAAAGATTGCAACAGGAAGATGAGCAAGTAAACAGTAGTCTCTCTGACAGTAAAAGAAGTTCAAAACCACCAAGTGGAGAAAATTGAAATAAATTTCCAAGCTAAGGCAAGGTAGAAAATCTGATGTGAAGAACATTTTCAAGAAATTGCAAGATAGCTTTTGTACACCATTCATTAGTTTAAGGGGCTTAGTTTTTAATTCCCTTATCATGTCCTCTATCCCAGATCCATCCTTTGTATACAAAGTGTTTACTCTTTGATCTGTACAATAGGAAGCCCTTCCATGACCACCACTTCCATTTCCTATACTCCAATGTTGGAGTTATTAACTTTTCATGCAACTGATCAGAGGCATCCACAGAGAGTCAAATGTCAGGATGGCAGCTGTGATCTTGTGATTGAAGTCTTCTCCCTCCCCCCCCCACCATATCTTACATGTAAAAAAAGGAGTGGGGGATTTGATAGAAAGTTGTGGCCTCCTTCTTTTGGGCTCCCATACAGTCATTCCCTCCCTGCCTCTGATACTTTTCTTTTGGGGTGTACTGAAATTTCCTTTCTGGCTATTTTTTCTCCGTCTTACTGCATCCATTCCTGGCACAGACACCATATTTATATAAAATGGCTTTCCTAGGCTTTCATCAAAATCTGGGTTGCAAGCTTCTCCTGTGACATTAATTCTCTCCCCTCACCAAACTGCCACATCAATTCGGTACTTTATAAACTATTTCAGGGATCCGATTTATCAGGCCTGACAGAGCCTTGTGCTGAAATAAACAGTCACTGCCTCTGCCGAGCTTGCTCTGTGCCTCCTATTTATCATTATTTAATTCAAGGGCCTAAAATTCTCTGACATTATTAATAGTAAGATGAATCGCTCGAAAACTACGGAATCTGTGACCAACCAGGCTGAAATAATCCATTTTGGAGAAAATGTCTACATGGAATTGCCTTCTCCACTGGGTTGGCTTCTATCATTAGCCGTTCCATATGCATGGATGGTGGGGAGCTGAGGCACCAAATCCCCTAAGAATTGAAGCCTTCAAGCCTTCCACATTGAGGGGGAAATGAGAGAGAAAAATGAACCAGGAAGTTTGGCCCTAATACTTCTATCAGTTGAATTCCAATTGGCTAATTTATTTTTTTTAAAATATATAACAGATTAACTTGTCTAAGGGTTGAACTCTGGGCCCTAACTGGACTTGCAAATCCATCCATTCATTAGGAGGACTGCATTATTTAACCGGCTTGATGAAAGATAATCAGCTGCCTGGGATGTGTACGTGCTCTTGCCAATATAATTTGCACCTCATTAGCGATATCGTTTCCTCCCTCCTGGTTTTATTTAAATAGCAAGGATTTGATTGAGGGAAAACGTTTTGCAAAGGCTCCACAGGCATGTTATTTATAATAAATGCATATCCCTGGTCTCTCTCGTGCTGATCACTGATGGCATCCGGCATCCATCATAAAAGATCACAGAGGTGGGGCTCGGTTTGAATGTCTTGCTATCCCCCTCTACTCCCAGAGCTGAACAGCTGTGAGTATCTTTTGAGAGAGATGATGAGAAATACATGCGATTTATCAGGAGTCTGATCTTGCTACCAGTTGTGGGTGGCCAATTGTTGTGAGAAATAAGGTGCGTGATTGCAGCCCTGGCTGCTTGGCTGAGAGTTGATTCAAATGCGCTCATGCAAAAATCACATTCAGAAAAATTGCCCTAGGAAATGCTTTGACATGCCCACCAACAATTCACAAATAAAAATAGTGATAGGGTAAAGTAGTGGCAAGGTTATCCATCTTGAGGCTCAGCCTGATGGTCTCTGAATGAACAATTCTTTATTGGACCTAGCAAAGGTTCAGAAGTTTTCTCTTTCTGGCAGAGGAAGAGAAAACTTCTTCCTTTCACAAAATTCACTTAACTGGGTCAGGATTCATGGATCATGCAAAGAGCTTACGCTAGACAGGGCAGAGAAGGACATTTTCAATTCCAAACACCATTGGTTGAATATGTTTTCCTCAGTTTTTAAACTTTTCAGGGCTGTGGTTTGCTAAAGAGGCCCTCTCTAAATAAAAGTAGTGATCTCATAGGATCAGTTTTGGCGGGAAATAAATATATGTTTACTTTTAACTGCATATTAATTGCAGTTAAGCAAAGAAAGCAAAAACAAAAATGTCATAGTTGAAAACTATGTCACTGGTAATAAGTGATCATTACAACAATCAAATTTAAAATATTTTTCTCCCAATGGAAGGAATAATATTGCTTAGTTTTGAGTATGTTTTGGAATCTGGGTATGTATGTATTTGTATGTAGGTAGTCCTTGACTGAGAACCACAATTGGGACCAGAATTTCTGTTACTAAGCAACGTAACTTTCCATGTACGCTAATCTCCTCCATAAATGGGGGGAGCTCTCTTCTTCGGAATATAGTTGTGATGCAATGTATTATGGAACAGCCCTCTGAACACATATCAGGAAAGCTCCATCATTTTATTGACTATATAAATAATTTATCTTTGAATCTGTGAATGAGTGAATTTGATCATATTTGATCATTGAGAATGTAATTGTGATGTGCTTTTCCAACATTTTTGCCATACACTAAATCAGGAGTGTCAAACTCAAGGCTTGGGGGCCAGATCTGGCCTGTGGGGTGCTTCGATCTGGCCCATGGATATAATGAAGGACCAGCCTGCTATGCCTCTGCCAGTGAAAATGGAGCTCGGGAGGGCTGCAGGAGGATTGCAGGAGTCTGTTGCAGCTGGAAACACAGCTCAGGAGCCCGTTTTCATTAGCAGAGCACTCGGGCCACCACAGGTGCCCCCCGACATAAGTGATGTCAAGCTGGCCACACAACCCCAATGTGGCCCTCAATGAAATTGAGTTTGACACCCCTGCACTAAATAAATAGTAAGGGTGGGAGCTTTGATCATCTACCTCTTCACATTTTGATCTCCCAAATATCTTGGAGGAAACTCAACCCAGCTAGAAGAAAGATCACCAAACCCACATCCTCTCTGTATTATTGCCAAGGTGATTATATAATTATTTAGATGAAATTGGGTACCAGGTTATGAATCAATCTTTCTTTCTTTCTTTCTTTCTTTCTTTCTCTTTCTTTCTTTCTTTCTTTTCTTCTTTCCTTCTTTCACCAAAGACAATGATCATCAGAAGATCTGGAAGCTATGTCGAATTATATCCGAGTCACAAATAATCCAGTGATTCATGTTGCTAAAACTGAAAAGAGAAAAAAAACTCTTTTTATAGGTGCATATAAACACACACAAGAAAATGGAATGTAAGAAACATGGATTCAGCAAAACTTGCAATTGTCAAAGTGGAAATGAAGCAGACCAAATTGGTTGTCTTAGTAATAAGTGATTTTAACTGGATTTGAATGAGCCACTTTAACTCAGCCATTAGGCCATGAGTTCACCAGAAGGAATTACATTAAAATGGTACTTAAAAGAACAACAATAAGTATGTGCTTATCTATAAATAAGTAAACAATAGGATTGTATTTATAACAATTATTAGTTATCCCACAAATCCCTAAGTTAGAAGAAAGTGAAAGCATCACTGCACAAAATGGAAATGTTGGTCTTCAGTCATTTGTCTTAAAGTTTCATACTGTATATCAGGGGTGTCAAACTCAAGGTCCGGGGCCCCGATCTGGCAGTGGGGTACTTAGATCCAGCCAGGGCCATAGCCAGGAGGGGGCAGGTCGGGCTGAGCCCAAGCTGGAAAAAATTTTGCCCGTACTGAGCTCAACTGACTTCCCAGGACTACTTCGGCTCCAAGGCACTTCCAGGGAAGGTAGGACCCAGCCGCCACCAGGTGCAGCCAACAGCCCTGCCCTCCTCTCCAGCGAGAAAGGAAATAATAATAATAATAATAATAATAATAATAATAA
>JANHFQ010002961.1:141658-155355 GCA_032468035.1 Aparallactus werneri
TGGAATGTAAACTGATCTTTTCCAATCCTGTGGCCACTGTTGAGTTTTCCAAATTTGCTGGCATATTGAGTGTAGCATTCATATACATATGCCAAAACATATGCATACATTTATACATGCAAGAGCACAGACACACAGACTCATGCTCCCCACTGTGCTCTTTCTGAAGATCTTTCCTTTTATTGCACATCAGAGTAGAAATAGTAGAACTACTAACAGTAGGACTTCTAGTGGAAATAGTAGAATTGCTACTACTAGTAATAATAACACAACAACATAGTGTTTCTGATTTTGGGAAAATACTTTGAGTAAAGGAAGAGGTGACAGGGTAAGATGACCTATCAGCATCTCCTTAAATCTGTATATTTCTTGGAGAACCTTAGAAAATATGTGATTTCTTTTAGGTCTTCAAACAGAGGCTGGATGTCAGGTTCCATGTTTCAGCCAATAGAAGATCCCCACACTGCAGCAGTCAAAACCAGATGATCTCTAAGGTACTTTCTAAGTCTAAAATTCTACCAGAGATGGCATTCAGCTGGTTTGGAATGGTTCAAGCGAACCGGTAGGGAAAATTTTGAGTGGTTCGGAGAAGTAGCAAATACCATCTCTGGCTGGCCCCGCCCACCTGTCCCTGTCCTGGCCCTTTTCTGCCCTAAATTCCTTTGTTTTTTAGCTCAGCTGATTCCAGTGAAGGGAGGTGGCATTCCCCCACCCAACTTCCTCTCTTCACCAGCAGAGCCGGCGCATACGCACCGGACAGCTGGTCTTGTGTGCATGCGCATAAGACTGGGTGGCCAGTGTGTATATGCACACCAGAAACTGGAAGATCATGTGCTCTTTCGGTTTCTGGCACATAGGAGCACGTGCACACTCGCTCGCTCCCATTTTTGGCACTTGGTGCCAAAAAGGTTCACCATCACTGCTATATATGTTGCCTTCGCCACACGGCCCAGCTAATATCCACGCCTCACCTCCGCTATTCAACAAAGGTAAGCAATGCATGCTGCCTGCTCGCCCTTTGCCTCGGCCAGGTTGGGGAATGCACCACTCCCCAGCTCCAAGCCTGGAGCCTCGCCCTGGAGCCTCTGCCTGATCGTCCTTCACCTTGGCCGGGTCAGGGAACATACCATTCCCCGGCTCTGACCTCGCCCTGGAGCCTCCGCCTGACCCAGTTTATTTGAAATCCACTACTGAATTCTACCTCTTTGATCTAATGGGATACATCGCTTATGTTTTCAAACAATTTTCTTGGAATTGTGGAATGTGTATAAGCCTCCAGGGTTTTGCTTTTGCTATGGCTTTCTTACCTTCCTGAATGGAATTATATTGCTAATATAAAAATGTCTCTTGCAGCAGCACCAGAAAGACAAGTGAAGGAGAAAAAAAGAGAAAGAAAACACTTTCTAAAAGCTTCTTACTATCTCATAATTACCACTTTAGAAGCAGGAAGCCTCCGGCGCTGCTTGTACATATTGATGAGTCTGTTCCAGGGAGAGAGCTCTGATTTTGGATGTTCTTTTTGTACATCTTCTATAGAAAAGAAAAGCCACATCACAACAGCTTTCAACAGCCAGTATTTTCCCAGGTTCTGCCTCTTCGCTTACTCCAGACAATAAAAGTATCATGTATTTGGCTCTATTTACTTGTGTGGTGCAAAGAAAATAGGCAAAAATCAGAAGCAATTTAAAGTAACAAACTGTTCACTTGCCCAGAACAGCAGGACATTTGCACATGAACTTGATGTCTTTGTATTCTCCAACAATTGACCAAACCTACCTGCAGCTCCCTCACTCTTTCCCTTTGCTCCAGCTCCATTCAATTTAGAAGTGGAAAGAAAGGGCCCTGAGGGGGAGGATTAGATAGGAAGTAAAATAGATATTATAGAACAGCCATTTACAGTAGCCAAGAATCACAAGTTGGTAGCATCTTTTCTGACTAACACATTTTATTAAAAGGCATAAAGTTTTGTGAGCATCTAAATGCATACAATATGCTTTTTAATTACATGTGTTGAGGAGAAAAACATGCTACAAGATTCCTTCTAATTCTAGGAAAGTATAGTGTATCCTTCTTCAGATTATACAAGAAGAGGACTCTTTTCTTCCCAAGAGAATCAGCCAATATCAGATGGAGTGTAGTGCTCCCAATAGTTCATTTTTTACCCATTTTAATGGCCCTTCTAGCATGGTACAATATAGTGTAACATGTCTCCCAGTTTCTTTAAATTCAACTTTAAACTCTCAGTATCCATGTATCAAAGGAGATGAGGGCAATAGAATAACAATAGCTATTTGAAAAATAGATCAGAAGAATCCTCCTCCATTTTTCACCTTTCAGCAGATGCTCTGTTTCATCTTCAGCATTACAATCCTTAATATCTGTCATGGATCCAGCAGCCATTGAGACTCCATCTTCTGCACATATAACTGGGGTGGTTTCATGCCTAAATCCAAAACATGATTTTTATGAGTACTCCTCTGAAGAATAAGTTCCCTGCACTTGATTCTTTACCTATCACGGGGAAGGGGAATCCCCATTTCTCTTCCCATCTTAATACCTATATGCCCAAATCCTTTATTTATTTGACATATCAGTGATACCTCATAAATGTAGACACAGACATAGCCAGAGAGAATAAAACCAGCACTATTGATAGTAGTGTTGCTTGGAGTGGGGAAGGAGAATGAATTGGATTGCTGGGATCACACATATCCAGAAGCCATACTCCTTGTTTGATTGTATAAATTAAGCTATTAATCTTTTTGCTAATCAGCCCAGTGACTCAGTCCCCATCATTATAATTATAGTGTGTGGAAAACTCTTCACTCAGAAAAGCTTACATAAAGCATTAGTCCTGGTGTCATTTTTTATGTAAACCATAATACTCAAAGCTACCTTCACAGGATAACTATTCTATTAATTCCTAATTACTACTAATACTCACACAAAAGCCCCACAAAATATTTTGTTTGTGGAAGCCAAATTAATATTGTCACATTTTATTTCAGAAAAATCCTTAGGATTTTCCACCCCTTTTGTGTGAGAATTGTTTGAAGTGAGTTCCAAGGGCCTTCTGTGAAAGGAATATTCTCTGTTTTTGCTCCTGGGTTTCATCAGTCTTCAGGAATTGGGGCACCATAGGATGAAACAGACTGGGCCTTGCTGTGAAAAAGCTCGTCTAAGAGCAGCAGCTCAGAGACAAGCAAATTTGTACAATGTTGCCACATGAACTCCAACAAATGCCAACATTCACTTCTGTATATTTCTCAGTAAGAGCAGCTCTCTCATGAACAAAGTTACTATTATTATGAATTCATTAGATGTATATCCTGTTTTAGAGCCTACATGTGTGCCCCTGTGCTAAGTCTAGTTCTGCTGGATTTTTGTCTGACGTTGCATCTTTTACTCCTGGCAGCAAGTCAAAATGATAACAAGCGGGTACTGTGAAACATTGGCAGGCTGCCAACTCTGCTCTTCCTTCCAGGCATGTCTTTCTGGGTAGTGCAGAGCCTCATACCATGGGCTTTAGTTAGCTGAAGACCCTCATGCCATCACTTTGGTGTATGATAGTCTACCTAAAGGAAAGTTAATAAGGAAATCTACTGTCTTAGCCAATCATAGCTAAATAAAAATAGGAACAACTTGACCTCTAACTAATTCCTAAGGTAATACAACTAGAAGCTAATTAATAGAAATCCCTGTTGGATTGTTATCTAATTCTCTGTTCACATTCTGCCATGAATGAGACAGGGCTTAAGTGAACTATGCCAGTCAGTCCAAAAAGAGAATCACTTTTACTTGTCCCTGATAACATGGGAAAGAGCCAGTCTCAGATTGTACGCCATAGAAACTAGTAGTCTACTTAATGTGAGCCCAATCAGAAATGTTGGTTCACATTATGCTTTGTAGCCACAGCATTGGTGGTACAATACTTACTTTCCTAGTGTTCCTCTATCACTAGAATTGTGGTCCTCCTCTCCTGCAGGAGAAACTCTTTCATTGTTACTTAGTATAGATTCAGCAAAGGGGTCTGTGTCTCCTAAGTCCATCCTGGTTGAGTTAAATAAAGCAGAGACTTTGTTCTCATCGTTAAGGGCAGTGTCTCCGAAAGTTGCTTCCTTCATCAGGGGGAGATCCTCAGTATGGCTACTCATTACCATTGGGCAGATTTCACTCGAAGTCATCTTGGGAATGGAAGGCTCTTGGTTTGGGATGACTACTTCAGTGTCAGACAGGGCACAGTCCAAGAGCTCACTTTTGATGTCATCTTTCTCTTTCACACCTGCCATAGGTTTTTCCCCTTCTTGGGTCACATGCCTGCTGCCTCCAAATAGGTTTCGGAAAAACTGAAGCACCCAGGCCCTGTTGGAAACAGAGGAGGCTGTAAGAGTTTCCATTGCGAGCCACTTATGGGGCAAGATGGCTGCTCCACTGAACAGATTGAAAGCAGGGCTTCAAACTGAAAACCCAACTGCTCAGAATCCTCTGGAAATTCTGAAGTTCTCTAAGGGGGTGGGGTCTAAGAATTGGGACTTCCTGGATTTCAGCATCTTGGATCAGATGTCTATCCCTCCCATTACACTTCCGTAAACTAGTGGCTTCCAGATGTATTGGACTGTCTCTCATAATCTCAATTTCCCTGAAAACAAGACTGTTGAGAGATAGAAGTCTCAGAAATTCTATAATGAGGAAGGCTTCCACATAAACAGCTGTGTCTTAGACCTAAATTATTGATCTCTTGGGAATTAGTAATATTTGAATAATGATCTTAAAGGTAAAGGTTCCCCTCACACATACGTGCTAATTGTTCCTGACTCTAGGAGGCGGTGCTCATCTCCGTTTCAAAGCCAAAGAGCCAGCACTGTCCGAAGATGTCTCTGTGGTCACGTGGCTGGCATGACTAAATGCCGAAGGCACACGGAATGCTGTAACCTTCCCACCAAAGGTGGTCCCTATTTTTCTACTTGCATTTTACATGCTTTCAAACTGCTAGGTTGGCAGCAGCTGAGACAAATAACGGGAGCTCACTCCCTTATGTAGCGCTAGGGATTTGAACCGTCGAACTGCCGACCTTTCTGATCGACAAGCTCAGCATCTTAGCCACTGCACCCCTATATTATTATTATATATTATGTAGGAGATAATAGGATACAGTACCTACAATGCAGCCCAACAGTGGGGTGCATCATTCATCTAAATATCCCAGTATTGCCAGTATTGCCAGTATTGCCTTTTATTGTCTACCAGTTTGCTGCAAAGCACAGGCACCATAAGTTTGGCATTATGCCGATAAGAACTTGATCCCTGAATTTGAGAAAGATACCGTACTTTTGTTGGTGCTTCTCTGCCCACCTAAAAATATGAACCACCAAGTACAGTAAATCAGGCAAAGCAAAGAGCATTTATTAAGGGCAATTATTTTTAGAAGGCACAAAAATAAAGGATTCATATATTCAGTTTATGTGATTCATTAGAAAACAAGTAAATCAGACAAAGAAAGACATTGATTACATGTGAGATTTGAACAATAGAAAATGTGGCAAGTGGCAAAATTATCGGTTACATTACTCTTTCCCAGCTGAGTTTGTATCTTCCTTAAACTTGCAAGTGTATTCAAGGATTTTCAGAATAGACTCTATTGTTTAGTGCTGAAAAGACACGTTCTTGCATAGCAAAAGACATGGTCTTGGCTGAAAAATAAAAAAAAACCTGCTCTCTTGAAGATTAAAAAAAAGGCTAGACTGCCATGTTAAAAGTACTAATATCACCTTTTAAAATGCTAATAATGAAGCCTAAAACACCAGCAACCTCTCCAGAATCTTAAAGAGAAATATCATGTCTCACATTGTTTTAAATAGAAATATTTTAAATAGAAGTACTACAGACTGAACCAAGAATCTTCCGATGTAAGGCAGGTCCTCTACTAGCAAAATGTCAGTATCTTCTGGGATAAGCAGTATACTTCTACAGGAAGAAACTTTGTGTGTCTTTGTGTGTATACACATGAACATATGAGTACTTGTATGAATGCGTGGTACTTTTCAAAGAATGTTCTCTTAAGGCAGCTCACAATACTATCAGAATGAGACATCAAATTGCAGTCTATACAAGCAATGGCAAGAAAAACCCCAACAAGAACACAAAGCAGTATGGAGCTGTTAACATGGCCCTGTTCTACCACATTGCTTGTGAAGGATAGCAACTGACTGATTTTTCTTGCATGGCTGGATGGTGGGAGTGCACTATTGTTGGGAGCGGCAAAGCAGACACCAAATAGCTGCATTATGAGTGCCCTCATTCCAGGAAACCATTAGAACAGCAGTTCTTGCTTTCTTTATTTCCAAAGCAGAGAAGAGACCAACAGAGCAAATTTATAAAATGGTAGTCTTTGCGCCATTTTAGAGACTGAAGGTAGGCACATTAAACCCACTATATTGATATGCCAAGAGTGCTGAATTCTGGAGGTGCAAACTCACATTTTGTGGGCATGCAGCCCTATCAAATTCACTTCTTCCTCCATGAATGTAATGTTTTATCTAGAATGAGTTCTTTTAAAATTTCAAGTATAATTCAATTCTACAAATACTTTTGACCCTCTACTCTCTCTCCAAATTAATCAGTTTCAATTTAGGGCAATTATGTTTTTTAACAAATCCTATCCAGGTCCACTCAGTAGCATTTTCATTAGCTGTTTTCTGGTAATTGCAGCAAAGCTAATATTGTTGTGAACAAAATAGATCCTCGGACTAGCAAGACCTTAAATTTTCAGGCTAATATTTGAGAGCTCTTAATACACAGGAGAACATATTATCTCATGTACTTAAAACTAAACCAGATTTCTAGTCTAAACACTCTTTTCTTTTAATGCCCACATTGCAAATACAATCAACAGCAAAATTAAGTATTCAGACACTTTGCACTTAGATTTTAACAGGCCACTTTATCATCAACCACAGGCTATTTATGATAAATAATATAGCAATTCTCACTGGAAGATGTAGGATAGCGTTAGATACGTATTAGATTCCTCACTGCTTAGCTTTTGAACCCAAAGAGGTTGCCATTTGTAGTCCTCAACTTACAACCATTAATTTAATTACTGTTCAATGGCACTGAAAAAAGTGACTTATGACCATTGTTCATACTTATGACTACTGCAGGATTCTCATGGCCATGGGATCAAAATTCAGACGCTTGGCAATTGGCTCGTATTTATGACAGTTGCAGTGTCCCGGGGTTATGTGATCCCCTTTTACGAGTTCAGAGAAGCAAAGTCAAGGGGAAGGCAGTCACTTAACCATCTTGCTAACTTAAAACCACAGCAATTCACTTAACAACTGTGGCAAGAAAGGTCGTAAAATGGGGCAAAACGCAACTGTCATACCAACAGAAATTTTGGGCTCGGTTGTGATCATAAGGACTACCTCAGTTACATTAGCGGTTACAACTGCAAGCCCAGAACTCTGGAAATCTCTGGTTTTCTTGCAGTCAATTTTGCTACTAACACAATGGCAATGGACAGAATCTTTGTTTGGACTGAGAAGCTAAGCACTGATAGGCCTAATAAGTACACAGATAGGAGATGACCAGGTAATTCCATGGCTACAAGCAAGACTGGGAAGACTGGGAAGCCAATACTCCCCACCACCAAAGAAAGCTGTGACTTCCCTCCTCTCACCACAAAAATTGCATGAATGAGTCCATGACATCACCAGGAACTCAACTCAAGTCTTTGTTATTTTTATTTGGTTACAAAATTATCATGCATCTGATGCAGAGGATCCCATGAAATTTTAAGTTATGACTTTAATTAAACTTTAAGCCATGTTAAATATTTTAGCCCCAGCGTGCCATCAGAATCTTTTGTCATAGACTTCGGTGTTCCAAAAAGGTTTATGTATGCAGTCTGCATAGTGTCACAAGAATTATATGGCAGCCAGCAGAAACATTTCTGCTGTCAGATGGCACATAATAAAGATATGTTTGTTCTAAGAAACGCCTGATGGATGCTTTGTCCAGGCCCTTGCATGATTTGAAGCTTCTTTCTACCTTTGAATTGGCACAACTTTCATCAGATAGAAAATAAAGAATATGTCAACAGCTAACGGCATTACACTCATTCATTTTTCAGAACAAAAATAGCTCCATAGAAATACTAAAGAAGCTTATACCTAGATTCCAATATCATTATTGATAATTAACTATTATTACCTATTATTATTTGGATACATTAACTGAAATAAAACATGGTTCCATCAAACTGTAGTCCAATTCTCTTTCAAGAAGGCCCATTCCGATATATGTTGTCCGTTTTCTTATTATTGTGTGTTGCAGGTGTTTTGTGTTCTTACAGAAATTGTCACAGGATTAAGATCCACCATTTACAATGTTTTGCTGTTCTCTCTCTCTCTCTTTTGGGAGAGAGGTTGCAGAACTGTCAAATGCAAACTATCAGATACAGTCAAAAAAGTGTGCATGTCAGCTACCAAATGCTGGCAATTATGCATGATTTTAAAATGTTTCCTTTCAACTGCTTACATATAGGTTTTTCTGCCATTCGTACTACAGGTAATCCTTGATTTACAACAGCTCATATAGTGACCACTGAAAGTTACAACAGTACAGAAAACAGTGACTTATGACCATTTTTCACACTTGTAGCATCCCAATGATCACATAATCAAAATTCAGATGCTTGGCAACTGACTCATATTAATGATTGAAAAGTCCCGGGGTCACATGATCACCTTTGCCGAACTTCTGACAATCAAAGTCAATGGGGAAGCCGGATTCTTTCAACAACCATGTTACTAATTTAATAACTGCAGTGATTCACTTAACAACTCTGGCAAGAAAACTTGTAAAATGGGGCAAAACTCACTTAACAACAGTAATTTTGGGCTCAATTGTAGTCGTAAGTTGAACCTGTATATCCCATTTTATGCAATTTTATTTAATTTATTACATTTCTATCCCACCTTTATTACTTTATATATATAACTCAAAGTACTGAACATAAATTATACGCTTTACTCCTCCCACAATCCTGTGAAGTGGGTTGGGCTGAGAGTGATTGGCCCAAAATCACCAGCCGGCTTTCATGCCTAAGACAGGACTAGAACTCACAATTTCTTGGCTTCTAGGTCAGCACCTTAACCACTACACTAAATATTATCTAGTCACTTGCAAGATATTTGTTATTATTAGCATTAAAGATGGGTATGGAGAAATTACTTGGTACATTCTATTGCTATTTTCCTATATTGATTCATGTGGAACAGTTTTACTTCAAGTTTTCAGAATTGTGCACGTGGTGTGATTACAATATTTTTCAACCATGGCAGCTTTAACTTGTTAAGCAAATCACTGCAGTCATTAAGCTAATCTGCAGTCAGTGAACGAACACCACAGTAGTAAGTGTGAACCCATTCTTCCAAAAAATGGCAAAAAAGGTTGCAAATCATAATCGTGTGGCAAGACACTGCAACTGGTCATAAATGCAAGTCATTTGCCAAGTGTCCAAATTGCAATCATGTGATCGTGGGCATGGTGTGATAGTCATAACTTGTACATGCCATCGTAACTGAGTAGTTGTTTAATGAATGGTCATAAATCAACTGATGAAGCTTCTTAGATGAGAAGCAAAACTACTACTACTACTACCACCACCTCCTCCTCCTCCTCCTTCTTCTAGGAAAAAACCTTGCCTTTTGAAAAAGCCCCTTTGAGACAATCTTACCATTATGTTTTTCTGATCTTTATAACCTTCTTAAATCAGATTTTTATTTACCTTTGCCATTTATTTCTAATTCTTTATGTTCTTAAGCTTATAGTTAATTTTTCTTTTTTTCAAAATGAAGGTAGTCATTTTCAAACTTGTTTTGAAGGTCTCCAATATTCTTAATGCAGTTGAATAGGTAATTTTCAAAACCATTAGAAAGTGAGTTAATAAACTCGGTGTCCTCAAAAGTCTCGCATCATGGTTGAAAGCACGAGGGTTTCCTTTGCCACCTGACATTCAAACTCATGGGAAACTGCTGTCCTGTCCTGCAACCTCCTAGCAAGGAGCAGCCATACAGAGCCAAGAGGGCATCCTCTCCTTGTCCAGAAAGCTTCTGTGTGACTAATCTACTTGCCAGTTCTTTGTTCTTAGCCATGACCATCATCATTCTTTACCCATCAAAGAGACATCCTCACTGGGAAACTCTAGTGCCCTCTTTATTTAACATCTACATGAACTATTAGATAAGATCATCTGCCACTTTAACTTGGTGAAGTAAGGTATCAATGCATCTTTACCTCTGATGAATTAAGTGATGCTCTTGATGTCCTATCCCAATGTCTGGAGATAATAGGGAATAACAGGCTTCAGCCTGGCAACACTGAGTGCATTTTAAATAATGAGTTAAGAATCAAGTCACAAAAGAAATATATGAGAGAAGAGTGGATGAGTGGAGAAAAAGAGAAGCTTGCAAAAATACACAGCTGAATGGAGTTAATAAGAAAGGTGAGAAAGTAGGCAATGTAGGAAGTGGCAAGAAGCAAAAATGGTTTTCAGAGCGATAGGGAGATGTGGTGTTTGAAGTATTGGGTAAGGCGTCAGGCTACAAACCAGGAAAGCCTGAGTTCTAGTCCCATCTTAGGCATGAAGCCAATTGGTGACCTTGTGCCAGTCACTTTCTCAGCCCTAGGAGGGAGGCAATGACAAACCACTTCCAAAGTAAAGGGGCTAGTCTAGGAATCAACGCTGACCCCGCTCCGCCCCCCAAAAAATGGACACACAGGATGAATGGTATTGTATAGAAATCGCAAGTTTCCCTTTTGGGTTTTTAAACCCCTTTTCTCCGCTTTGCATTTCCTGCCAGGGGATACAGTGGTGTGACCCACGCGCACGAGCCCCATTTGTTTTCGAACCCCATTTGCGCAGGGCAAAAGGAAGCGATTTCCCTTCCACCCACCCCCATTTTTGTGCACAACATGTACGGCAGCTACGAAGAGCACAACCTCTAGAGGGCGCTGCAAGAAGTCCCGTTGCTTTCACCTGGTTTGCATCTATGATTATTATTATTTTTTTGAACTTCATCCTTCCTTTCGGAGCAAAGAAGCGTCTCTGGCTTTCATTTGCCCGGGAGCGCAAGATCACGGGAGGCAGAGAACGACAGCGGTGCAGGAGCTGGCCGAGGCCCTGTGTCCACTTCCTTCTGAACAGCCCGTGGAAAAGCCGGCCGGGTGGAAAAGGGCGCGGCCGTCGCCCACCGATCCCTAGAAGCCGGGGTGAGTGAGTGCCGCGGCCGGGAAAGGCGGGGAATCCGCGCGAAGGCGGGTCCTGACGTTGTGGGATGCCCGAGCCGTGCAGAAGCCGCGATCTTCTGCCTCTTCCCGGCCCAAGGAAGCAGGAAGAAGCATTGCATCTATTTCTTTGGGGTCGGTTCTCCTGGGGCCGCCACTCGCGGTGGGCCTCCTTCGGGCCTTCGGCTGGACGCGGAGCGGGGGATGCGAGGCTGCTGGCGACGCTTGCGCTCTGAAGCGCCGCCTGCTCGGCTGAGCCAAAGTGCGCCGCAGGCCTAGAGGTGCTTCCGAGGAGCAGGAGGGTCAAGCAGGGAGGACCCGGGGAGAAGGACGAGCCTCCGGGCGAGAGAGAAAGGCGAGGCGAAAAACAGAAAGCGACAAGCCACCTCTTTCCTCCGAGCTTTGCGGTGCATCGCTGGGGATTAAAACCTTGCCCTCGTCGTTTAAAGATAGATATTGTAAGTTGGGAACTGTGGGGTGGCAGTTATTCCGGATTAATAAACGTATGACTGGGGCATGAAATTTAGAAGGAGTATCCGTGTTTTCTTAACTGACCTACGGTCATTCCCGCCCCCCCCCCTTTTTAGCGATGATGGTACTGTTAACAGTGACAAATTTTCGAGGTGCGTTATAAATGTTCATTGGTGGCTGTTTTGACTTGGTCCTTATTTCTTGTGCCTTATAATGTTGGGCTGCACGAAGTATTGCTGACTTTTCTTGGGAGTAACAAAAACCAATTTAAAACTAGCACCGGAAAGTTGTAAGGCTTGTTGCGAATGTATCCCTAACTAAAAACATCAGTTTTAACTGACCAGAGCAAGATGGGTTATCACAAATATTAAGTGTTCGGTTGCCAGAGTTAACATTTGTTTCACCTGAATTTTAAAAAAAGATATATATCAAGGTTTGCACAACAGGAAGCATATGAGATGGAACCTTATTGGGTTGCATGAATCGAACCAAGTTAGCTTTAACTTAAGATTCATTGTGTTTTGCCAATTCATGTATTTGCATGGAGTCCGTTAGTAGGTAGTTTAATTATACTTTGCCAAAATCTAACTTATGATACAGCTTTAGAACATTGTTTTCCAAATTTGGCAATTTCGAGATCTATACATTTCAACTCTCAGAATTGTCAGCAGTAGACATACTAGTTGGAGAATTCAGGGAGTTCAGGTTCATGTATCTGGAAGTTACTAAGGTATTTGCATTAATTTAAGAGTGGCAGTGTAAGGTGGATTTTTAGGAATATGGTTCTATAATTGTTCCTTTAAAGATTAAACTTATTAAATCTGACTGTGTTCATACTATAAATACTGGTACAAAGCACTGATTCAGCTTGGATATCAGAAAATGAAGCTTTTCTGAACCTCCTTTACCTAACGATTAATCATTTTAATTGTTTCTCCTATGCAAATATGAATACAATACATTATCCAGGACAAAAAAAAGTACATAGCATAGGAGTGGCTTTAGGTAGCTTCTCCCCTAATTTGGATAGTCTGGAGATATTTGACTTTCACTTTCATAATTATCAAAAATGACTTCATCAGTTCAGTCTATCAGTCACAACTCTTCATGTTCCATTGCAGATTTACTTTGGGGATAGCTGAGGAACAGGAAGGCAGAATAAAGGAGAGAGAAAAAGCAAAGAATTACTTTCATAGTTGTTTTCCGTCTAAATAAGCAACAATATACAAAAGTAACAAATAGCTGCAAACAAAACAAGACAAGAATGAAGTAATATAAATACTTCATGCAGTTGCAAATTAATGATGTTTTGATTCCAGAGGTAGTCCTCAGTTGAGATTTATTCCTGGTGTTTTGTTATCAGTGTAGTTTTATTAGCAGCAGTAGGAAAGTGGTTTGCCTTTAGTACCTTTTGAGATTTTGGGGGGAGAGGAGGGTGCTCCCAAGACCACTTTTGTGGTATTCCTTGATGGCCTTATATTAAAGTAAGAACCAATCCTATCCTAGTTTTGCTATTTACTGTGAAACAGAATAAAGAAACAAATAGATTCCCCCCCCCAAAAAAAAATTTTTTACATGCTAATTGAATGAATTGTCAAAATGACTTGCCTGTTTAACACACTCTTTGGCTCCTGTATATTTTATGATTTGAGAGAACCTGGTTGAGTTTACAAAACACACCAAGCCAAAATTAAACCATGTGGTACAAAGAATGGGATATATAAACTCAGTCAGCTGTTGCTTATTTAATTAGCCATGGTTAAATGAATGTATTAACTTGTTTAGAGACACATTTCCCAAGCACATGGTGGCATTTGGGCCAGTAACAACTGGAATAATTTGTTCAACAAAATAGCCATTGGGTCATTCCACATCAAATGACCAAGTCAGCTTTTTGACACCATTTCCAATCTTGCTTAAATTTGGTGTAGATACAG
>JANHFQ010002962.1:13576-31088 GCA_032468035.1 Aparallactus werneri
AAAAGTTTTGTGAAATAGTTACTTCTTCCAAAACTTTCAGCTAGGTGCCATATTGCTTGGGATTTTCCCTTGCTTCAAAGCTTCTGCTAAGTAACATCAATACATTATTTTGTGGAAGGAGGACAGCTCCTTCTTGCCCCAAATTCTGTTTCACTTAAATTAAATTAAAATAGGCTGTTAAAGAAATCAAAACCTACACTCTATTCTTCAAATAGAACTCTCTTCACTTGTTTTTCTCCAGATCTTGGTTCTGCTGAACATACAAAATCACAAGATGCATCACATACAACACACTCCATGGTTCCTTCAAATAGTTCAGTTCCCCGGTCTTCCACGCCTTCCCATGGTCAGACTACAACTTCAGAACCAGGAAGCATACAGAAGACTCCATCCAAAGTGGTCTATGTTTTTTCAACAGACATGGCTAACAAGTAAGTGGATCCATTTTTAAATAATAATTTTATTACAAATTAAAATTATAACGATAAAAAACTAAAGTAAAAAATGGAATAAAAAGAAAAATAAAACTGCAGAAAAGAAAAAGAAATAAAAAGATAATGGAAAAGGAAGAAAAAATAATATGGGAAAGATAAAGAAAAAATATATAAATTACTTCCCCATTCATTACAACAAATATAACAATTTTAGTAGCTTATTTTAAAATACCACGAATGATCTCTGTTTCCCATATCCCATCTCTTTATCTATGGGCAAATCCTTAATACCTCATCAAAACCTGATCAGCAAAAATCCATTAAGTATTATTAGAGATAACACATCTATTTTAACCTTAATCAAGTAAATCAATTTTATATTCCTTCCTTTTACTTACAGCAATCTGGATTTCTTCTCATTTTTTGTTTCTTTTCACAGAATTCTTCACAGCTTTGACAAGCTTCCTTTGTAAATTCAGCACAGGAAAATTATCAAGGTCTTTGTTAGGCACAACCCCAAATATGACAAGTGAAATCCAATTGAATCCTATTCTTTATTTGCTTACACCTAATGAACATAATATTGCCTGAGTAAAGCTATAACCTTGTAGCTATATCCTGAGAGATTCTGGAGTATGAATACTCTGAACTACTACTTCCCTCCTCCATCCAACTCAGGACTGCATAGTCTCTTAATTTGGGCTTCTCTCTGAAATGTATTGCTTCTTCTCTGGGAAACTGTGGTGCTATTGAGATTTTCTTCCCCCCTCCCAAGTGCACATTCCATCATAGGTTTCTTTACATAGGATACCGTATATACTTGAGTATAAGTCGATCCAAATGTAAGTTGAGGTACCTAATTTTACCTATGAAAACTGGGAAAACTTATTGACTCGTGTATAAGTCGAGGGTGGGAAATGCAGCAGCTATGGTGAGTTTCAATAATCAAAATAAATACCAATAAAATTACATTAATTGAGGCATCAGTGGGTTAAATGTTTTTGAATATCTATTTCAAAGAAAAACAGTAAACTAGCTCTGTAAGTGGAGAAGAGGGTCATCAAAAACAATATGGTATCAACAATGATACCTTAAGAGTACAACCCCCTTAGCTCAATCAGTAACCAAGCTAAAACACAAAGAGTTAAAATCCTTCAAAACTGTATTCCTCCTCATCATCTGTATGTCCAAACAAAGCTTCAACTTCATACAGACATCCGATTAAAGTCACCTTATAGGAGCCTGAGGCTCCTGTTGGGCGACAATCTAATGTCTGTATGTGGACAGCTGAGGCTTGTTCATAGATCAGTCCTGCATGACATCTGTAAGAGGCATTAGCAATGATGATCAAATACTGTATATTATTTACTGTACTGTGTTCAAGTTCACATTAATTAATAGTATTCACCTGTATTAGCAATGCTGATTACATGATATGGATATACCTGATCAGCATTGCTAATACAGGTAAATACGGTAATTAGGTACTACCGTGTTTCTTCTAAAAAATGACTCATGTTGCCCTTTCCAAGCCTGCTGTCAGTGAGGCTGGGCACCAGTGAGGGCTGGCTTTTTGCCTAGCTTTGTCCGGCCAGGGAAAATGGATGGGGGCCTGAGGAAGAAGCCTGAATCAAGCTAGACTGGGAAAGCTGGCTGTGAGAGGAAGAGAAGCCAGGTGAGCTGGACCCAGATCCTTCCCAGGTCCCCTTGTCTCAGAAACAGTAACCTCGCACTCTTTCCCAACAAAAGGGAGAAGGGGGTGGCGTTTCTGTGTGCTCCTGATTCTGTGTGCTAATGCTGCTCTTCCCTTCTTCTCACAAGATCGCCCAGCAGTGGAGACAGAGGAGGAGAAGGGGGCAGTGGGAACAGGAATCAGCCAGAAGGGGATTGCATAAAAGACAAAGGGTGCTAGCCTGGAGGGACCCATGGCACCTGACTCACGTATAAGCCAGGGGTGACTTTTTCAGCACATTTTGGGTGCTGAAAAACTTGGCTTATACTCGAGTATATATGGTAAGTGTACAATGAAAGACAGGATGTTCACCTCATTATTATTATTATTTATTATTTATTCGATTTATACCCCGCCCCTCTCCTGGGGACTCGGGGCGGCTTACAGGGCAGAATAAAACAAATGCTTGTGACATTACACACACTACAGCCAGATAGATGTAAAAGGGTTAATTCTTCTTACCTGTACATTCTACTCACTAGTACTTCATTAGTGTACCCCATTCCTCCCCAGAACTGGAGACAGCTATCCGAAACCTCTCGACATAGGCGACCAGACTTAAGCTTGGCCATGGATACAAGTTTGCTCACATCATTTCCACATATGTAGAGACCTCAGATAAAAGTACAAACTTGCCTGTCAAGTTAACCATGTCTACCAAAAATAATGTACCTTATATGTAGATTATTGAAAATAAATTTTTATTGCACTTACCTACCGCCTCATATAGCAACGCACGAAGGAGTTCCACTTCTGTGGCTAGTTCAGCCAGGCGAAAATGCACTATTTGATTGTGAAGTATTGGCTGGCCAAATGCTTTCCGTTGGGAAGTATAATCAATAGTTTCTTTTATCAGGACTTCTAGAATTAACAGTGCTAAAAGTGCAACATAATAAAAGATGAAAGTAAATTTATTTAATTCCTTTCCATTGAAAATTCAATTTCCCTTCCCCTCCCTCCAGATTTTTCTGAATTTTTGTATATCTTTGCCATAGAACATGATTAAGAGTTTCCCATGGATATTAATGTTACTTAAAAGGAATCAAAGTGAGTAACAGCAATACTCAGTGTTTGTTTCATGGACAATGTGCAATGTGTGTGGTTATCAACCTCCTTAAAATTCAGTCAGTGGTTACACTATCTTGAACTGCAGTAATGCTTCCTAATAATTATGCAGGAATTGTGCCTGTTTCTATGCTTTCTTTGCTCAGTAAAATTTGACATTTTCTAACTTGAACTGCTTGCATCAAGGCTTGCTACAATATTTCAGCTTTTAGGTCTAGAGGAGGGGTGTCAAATTCAAGGCCTGGGCCCCAGATCCAGCCAGTGGGTTCTTAGATCTGGCCCATGGGTGCCTCTGCCAATGAAAACGGAGCTCACAAGAGCCATTTGCAGCTCCCGCTGTTCCATTTTCAGCTGTGGTGACCTCCTGCCGCCCTCTGCCATTGAAAATGGAGTTTGTGGAAGCCACATATCCCCCCCCCCAGCTCCGTTTTCACTGGCAGAGAGTGGCAGGAGGCAATCACAGCTGAAAATGGAGCTCTGGAGCACCTTTTCACTGGCAGAGCACTTGGGAAACCAGAGATGCCCGACATGAGTGATATCAAGCTGGCCATGCCCACCCCATCCCCGAAGTCAAATAACTCTGATACAGCCCTTAATGAAATCGAGTTTGAGTATCTAAATGAAGACTTAGTTCTTCATCCAATCTCTCACAGATCTGCTTGCTTATTTGGCAGCACTGCTTTGGTTCAAGACCCATCTGCGATTCAGTTTCAACAGATACAGCTTGATATTCTGCAGAATTGTGTCACATGTTTTATATGATAGTAAGTAGCCCCGATCCTGACACCGAAAAGCATCTCCAAACTGTGAACTGTCACCCTCTCTGACGACTGATATGAGATTTGGAATTAATTTATTTGATTAATTAAAACTAATCTGGGATTTTTTATTTATTTATTGAATTTATATTGCCACCTATTCACCCATGGCAACTCAAGGCAGCTTACAGAATATAAAACCTCATTTAAAACAATAAAAATAAAAAAATAATCAAAGAAATTAATATATTAAAATAAAATCACCCCCCACTCCGGGACAGTAGATCACTCAAGCCATTTAATGGGCTCTGTCCCACTCTGCATTCCCCAGGCCCGCTGGCAGAACCAGGTCTTCAGCGCCTTCCAGAAGAGTATGAGTAGGAGAATGATGTTCCAGAGAGAAGGAGCCACCACAGAGAAGACCCTTCTGTGTCCCACTAGGTGTATCTCCCTCAAGGATGAGACGCACAGCATTCCCTACCTCTCCACTCTAGTGGGTCAGGTAGATGTGACCGGCAAGAGACGGTCCCTCAGATAACCTGGTCCCAAGCCATGAAGGGCTTTAAAAGTGAAAACCAGCACCTTGAATTGCACCTGGAATTAAATCGGCAGTAAGTGCAGCTCCCACAGGAGAGGTGATATATGTGCACACCGGGGTTTGCACAAAACCATGCAGGCTACTGGATGATCTTAAAGGGCAGCCCCATGTAGAGCGCATTGCAATACTCAAGATGGGAAGTGAGTGACTGTGAGTAGGGAAGTGAGTGAGTATGAGTAGGGAAGTGAGAGACTGAGGGGTCCAGGAAAGAGCGTAACTGGCGCACAACCCCCAATTGCGCAAAGGCCCTCCTGGTCACAACCGCCACCTTTGGTTTCCATCAGATATAATAACACCTGAAAAGGCTCTGGAAGGACATCTGGGTGCTTCAACAATGGCTATCTCTCAAGAATATCCCAATACAGGATAAAATTTCCAGGAATCTGATAACATGGTTGCCTTTTCAGGCCTTTCTTGACCTGGCTAGAGTCAATTTTTGTGATTTCACTTTTTTTAAAAAGCTAAAATAAGGAGTTTGTCTATTGTTCCAAACTTTCACTACTACAGGATTATTTTTCTAATGTTAGTAATGGAGCCCCAGAGGTTCCATATGGCCTTGTAATATTGTTCAGACTGATAGACATCAATTACTTTATAATGGAGGTTGTCATGTGTTCTCTTGGGGGGGGGGGGAAACAGTTCATGGTGATAAGGAGAACCAAACTTTGTGAAATGGATATAGGGAAGAGCTGGCCCAAATTAATCCTGATTGTTTAATGAAGCATTCAAACAACTGTTGTAATTATTTTTTTTAGTTGTATTAACTGATTTTTTAAAAAAAAATATTAAAGTTGTATGCTGCTCAATTTGCCAAAGCAAATCAAAATAGACAAGTTGGTTTAGAAAACAATAAATGTTTGGTGTTTTTCATCAGAAACTGTTACACAGCAGAGAGACCCATATAAGGTTTTGATAACATTTAGTGGCAAAAATATCCAAAATTCTGAAAAACTGAATGGGAACAAATGCTTTTTCACAGATTTGTATATGGAAGAAATCTGCAACTATGGAAATGCATACAATATTGTCTTGCACAAGAATTTGAATTCCATGTTCATAATTGAGAGAGTTGCTATATTTTACTGCCAAAATCAACTTTCCACATTGTTTTATAAGAAAAACCCATCTTAGTAGCTAGACAGTGTGGCGTATTACTTACATGAGGCTACTCCCCACATTCGTTCTTCTTGGAACTGCAACATCTGGTAATTAAATCCCATTCCTTCTTCTCCAATGAGGTATTTGCTGGGAATTCTGACATTTTCAAAGAAGATTTCCGCTGTGTCAGATGATCTCATACCAAGCTTGTCGATTTTCCTAGCAACATGAACACCTGAAAACGAGTGTTTATAGATCAAGGAAAATGAGTAATACAAATGAGTAATATGAATTGCATATGTAGGACATTCAATGACAATTAGATTATGGCTTTTTTTTAACCTCAATAAAATTCATCATTAAAAATGTGCAAGTGTTAGTAAAATTAATGCTTCCATTTGTGTGTGTGTGTGTGTGTGTGTGTGTGTGTGTGTGTGGAGAAACTATCATTGTCAATAAAAAAATTTGAATAAAATTGTAAGTAGATATTCTAGTCACAAGCCTGAAAAAAAAATCCTTTCTGATTTGACCAGGACAAAAAATAAAGAATCACTCTGAAACCGAATGGGCAATCTCTATATTTGATAAGTAAATAAACATGAATGGTTGCTGCTTTTACTATGGAATATGCCTATTCTTTTCCTGAACAATAAAATTTAAAAATCCCTCAAAAACAATTAGTTTGTTTATTGGCTTGTCAAGAAAGTCATTCGATAATATATTTTATTTACACGAGGAATAGTAGTCACTCACAATATACTGTGGTACTTCTGTATATATTTAGAGACACTTCATACAGTGGTGTCACTTGAACAAGATTCTAATTCCAATTGGGGCGGGGGGGGGGACACATGCCTGAAAGAATCAGGGACTTTTGACTGGCTGGTCTAAGTTCCATCTGTATCAATAAATTTACAAATTTACAGATTTGAAGAAAAAAGAAAGGAAGAGGAACACCACAGATAAATTCTGAAAAGTCAAAAGCTTAGCTAAATAATTTAGAGCAAATAACACTCTAAATCAGGGGTGTCAAACTGGTGGCCTGTGGGCCAGATGCATCATGCGACGGCCATGCCCACTCCATGTCATGAATCATGTCATCTGATGATGTTACCTAGTTTGGTAATGAAAAACCTATAAGACAACAAGCAAGTTCAGAGAGCACAAAGGACCCCTCATTTCAATCCTGAGCTACAAATATTCTCCTTTATTAGAATCATGCCACTCCTGCCAATATATTTTATTGTCTTCTAAGCAGTTTAAGACTAGCTTGTACATGCTTGAACAAAGCCAAATCTCAGATATTTGGTAATTTTGTCTTAATAGTAGTTTTTGAACTGACAGGCCTATAATTTCCTGGATCTCCCCACGGGCCCTTCTTAAAAGTTGAAAATACTTTGGTCACTTTCAAGGCCTCTACTTGTAGGCAGCCTGAAGTCCTAGGGTCATAATGTCATTCTATGAGTCACAATTTTAATTTTTTTTTTTGTCCAAAAAAAGGGTAAATTGAAATTGGAGCTGCCCTATTACTTACCTTTGGACAGTTGTAGTCAGGCCTTGCACACCCTGACACCTGCCTTGCCAGCCCATTTCTACTACAGCCAGCAAAGCTGGCAAGGCTTTCCTGAAGGCCTCTGTAGCTGATAACAAAGCTCTGGATCGATCTGGAGCTCTGTTATCAGTTGCAGAGGCCTTCAGGAAAGCCTTGCTGGCTGCAGAAGAAATTCCTGAAGGCTCTGACAGCGAAAAAGAGGCCGGGGGTGATGCGTGCAAGTGAGGTTAGTCAGTGGATGACTTCCCCTGAAAATAAAGCCTGGTGCCTTTTTGGGTGGCAAAAAAGTATAAGACGGGTCTTATTTTGGGGGAAACATGTAGTTAGAACTTGGCAGTTTCTTTGTGTCAAAAATCTCTGACCTCAGGACTGTAATACTTAGCCTACTAAGAGACCCACTATAAATTGCTGGCTTAAAGAGCTCTGTGATAGGCACCCAGTTCAAATGCACAACAAATTAAAAAATGCCAGTCTATCCAAAAATTCTTCTCACAAGGCAATTGTAAGAATGAGTAAAACAAGAACTGCTGCTGTGCACTTTGCCCAGCTATGTAATTAAATCAGAACTTATGTCACATATCTTGGATATGAATTCCTGCCTTTTTTTAAAATAATAAGCTATGAAGTTCATATTCTGATCAGTAGACAAACCTGAACCCAAATCCGGCATTCAAGCATACACTATTGAAAAACAAATCTGTGAATTCTGGACTCTGCACCCTGGCCCAAATCCATCTCCAGGAAGACTCTTTGGCAAAACATCACAGCATTCCTTAATTAAACTCAGCAGCAGCATTTCACAATAATTTATAAATGCTGTTCTTGTATGCTTTATTTTATGAAACAATTTGCCTCTAAAGAAGTATCAAATAAGCCAGTGTAACAATTTTAGTCATTTTTGAATAAGCCAGAAGTTGGTTCTTTAATAGAAGAGTGGTTTACCCTGCTTCCTATTTTGTACAATTTACCTCTGATCAAAGTAATAGTCCAATATTTTCTAAAGTATCTAGATTGCATATTTTAAAAAGTTAAATTGAACAGTTTGGATATTCATAAGACATTTCCAAATTACTTCAATATATTTAGGCTGAGCTAATAGCATGAGTATTTTTCCTTTTCATTTATTTTAAAGACAAGTATTCATGACCTATCTTTACTTCTTTTCAATCTACCACATTGTGGGAAATTCTAGGGTAATCATTTATGTCATTTCTAGATGCAATAAAATATATTTAGGGCACTATGGTATACTTTATACAGTACATTCCAGAGCTATTCATAAGCCAATTAATAAGAAAATGCAACATTAAAAATCCACACATCTTTAATAGTTAAAGCCATTCAGCAGCATAGCACACTGATTAACAGCAGTGTGTGTGTGTATGATATATATATATATACACACATACATATATAATTTTTATCTCATACGTTCATGTCAAGCTTTTACAAAAATTGCCTACAAAACATATTAAAACACTGAATATTAAATATTATTAAACTATCAATATCTCTACATCAGATTAAAATTAATAAGCTAGTAACAGTAATAGAAATCGATGAAATATTTGACGAAAAGGAGAACCATAAGATAGGGACAAGGATTACATAATGGATGGAAACTTAACAAAAAGAGATTAACTTGGAATTAAAGACAAACTTCCTGTCAGTTAGAAAAATTAATTAGTGGAATGGCTTGCCCCCAGAAGTTGTGGATGCTCCAAGACTAGAAGTTTTTAAGAAGCGATTGGATAGCCATTTGTCTGGAATGGTATAAGGTCTCCTGCTTAGATAAGGGATTGGACTAGAAGACCTCCAAGGTCCCTTCCAACTCTTTTATTTTGTATTATACATTCCATTACTGCAGGGAGGTGAAAATTGCAAAGGTTTTGGCTTTATTTATGCGGTTACTACTAATACAATATTATGTATTAGTTAATCTTGTGCTTAAATTCCAAATGAATATAGGTTTTATTTGCCTGCACAATTTAATTCATGGAAAATATACTTTAAACTAAAACCCAGTTGACACTGGGTAAAACTCAGTGGGGTTTACTTATGACTAGACACAACTATGGTAGATATGTGTAGTTATGGGTAAAAAAAGCTCATAACTACACATCTTATTTATTTATTATTCATTCAATAAAATATCATACAGTATCCCAATCATGGAACTCTTCTTTCCAAAGGACTGTTATCTCCCAGATTTGTAACACAATAGGAGGAATCCATCAAGGTTTCCTGGTCCGGCCTCAGATACCGAATGACAGCCTCAAAGAAAACAAATTTCCAAAATGTGTAAGGGATGATATAGATAAGGGATGAAGAACATCCTAGTTTACCACAATCTAGCTCCTTTTTTCAATTGCAGATATTTGAACTGAGAGAAAAGCTCTTAAAATAAGTGAGGCAACAGGAATGTTAATCATGTTATTGAAAGGATTCACTCAGCATTTTGGCTTTTAAAAAATGATGTGGTAGGACAGCTTTCTTACAGCAAATGGCAGACCTGGCAATCTTGGCTGATTCCCAAAAAATAGCTAAACAGGTTTAGATCTGGGTAAGACTTGTAAGGGAGACTACCAAAAATACACAAGGTTGTAGATTAGACAGACCTATCAAAAAGAATGCTGAGAAAGCTACAGGGACCAGAAAATTAAGGAATCCTTTACAGTAGTTTTTTAATTGTAGACCACAAGGAGGGCATAGATGTAAGAGCATTAACCTGCTCATATTCAGAGCATGCTGATTTCAATACAGGTTGAGAAATAGAGCCTTCACATTTAGCAGCCACTGATACAAATGCACTTTGCCTTTTTATATTATACAGTGGAACCTTGGAACACGACCACAATCCGTTCCCAGACTGCGGTTGTGTTCCGAATTAGTCGCGTTCTGCAGCGACGCTTCTGCGCATGCGCAGAACGGAAAACTGGCACAGTTTTGCTTTGAATCGTGAACCAATTCAAACATGGCTGGAATTTTTGGTCGTGAACCGATTTGGCCATGAACAGAGGCGTTCGTGTTCCAAGGTTCCACTGTACTACCCCGTTATCAGGATCTGGATTTTTTTGAATGGCTTTGTTTGTATTGAGTATGACAGTAGAGCTCTGCCATCTAAGTATTGCCCCAATACAAAATTAAAATAATAATGTCCTGAAATTATACATAATCAGATTGTCTTTAAATGTTATATTGTCGCTAGCATGAAATCAGACAATTGTTTTCTTAGAAAAACTTAGAAGCCTCTGAATAATTAGTGTTCTAAATTTAAATCTACAAACTGAACAGGACTATAATTCTTGTATCAGTTCATGCAAATAATGGACTCATCTCATAGCTGTCTTAGTCTAAGCTTTCTTGGAGGAGCTTGAAAGAAAGCTGCTTCCCCCCCCCCCCCAGAGTTCTCTGAGAAAGTTCATTAAAAACAAGTCCTAAAGGCACACCCTAAAGTTTTCTTCTGCCAACTTATATATTGGGTTCCACCCCTGCTCTAACATCTTATGGGAAGGGAGCAGAAATATCCTGAATGGCTCAGTAACAACCTTCAAGAAAAAGAAGCTTGCTAAAGCATGTTCAGATGTTTCCATTAATGGTGGGAGTAGAATTCTGTACCTCCAGTTTTTAAGCTGTAATAAACCGAAAACGATAGCTCCTATATTTCTTCATGCAAATATTTTCATAAAATAAATAAATAACATTTCTTAGCCTCACATTGCAAGGGAAGGTTTAGGTGACAGGTAGTCAAATCCAGAATGAATCACATACAATTCTCCCTCTGGGGAAGAACTTTCAAATTCAGCATTACAAAATCCAGAATTACGTGCCTAAATGCCATCTTTGATTTTTATTTTTTTTAATTCAGCCCTGATTTCAGTTTTCCCCTCTTCATTTCTCTTCAAACCTGGCTAGGTTTTGGTGAGATTGAAAAGAAGTGATTCATTCTTTCGGATTTAAACAAGTATCACTTCATTTCAGGGAAATTAAATAGTTCACTATTTAAAGCTCTTACTAGTTGTTTCCTCAATTAGTCAATGAAGTCATAGCATTTCCGTATCTGTCATTATAAAATAATCAGGAATAATACTTTGCATTTATACAGGTCTCTTGATCAAGCAGGCTTTGAGGACAAACATTAACTGAGCAGGTTCCTCAAAATAATTTCAAATGGGAAATGGTTAATGTTATAATTTTTTTTCAGAGTGTATAGCATGGAGCCTCATACATGCTGGGCAAGGGTGTCACTGAGATCAAGAAACCATGCAAGTTTGCACCAAAGACAAATTCCTTGTGTGTCCAATCACACTTGGCCAATAAAGAATTCTATTCTATTTATTAACATTAGTCCTGCTCTCCTCCTCTTGTTTTCCCATCGTGCTCTCAGCATCTTAAAGTTTCGGAGACCAAACAAACAAGAGGTAAGCAAGACCGCACTGCAGTCAGGTAGAAGAAATGCATACCATGGATACTGTAATTATCAGGCCTGAACCAAGGCATCTATCTAAAGCAGCGGTTCTCAACCTGGGGGTCGGGACCCCTTTGGAGGGTTGAACGACCCTTTCACAGGGGTCGCCTAAGACCCCAGGAAAACACCATAAACCGGCTGCAAACCTTCTTTACCTACCCTACCGGGAATATGATCGGGATTATAATCCTAAAAAAGCAAGGGACGGCGAGGGGAAAATATATATAAATATATTTATATTTACATTATGATTCATAACAGTAGCAAAATTACAGTTATGAAGTAACAACAGAAATAATTTTATGGTTGGGGGGTCACCACAACATCAGGAACTGTATTAAAGTGTCGCGGCATTAGGAAGGTTGAGAACCACTGATCTAAAGACAGCATGTCCCTGCATTTTCTATTAACACAGTTAGCATCAGTTATCTTGTATTTATTCAATGACGCTATATCTCCTTACACCAGACACCAGGAGAAATGAACAGAAGAACCACCATAAGCTCAAACCACCAGCCCCGCCCAATTCAAAAGATCTCCCAATGCAATGGTTATGTTTTTACAGATATACTGTGTATCAGGGGTCTCCAACCTTGGCAACTTTAAGACTTGTGGACTTCTTAAACTTTAAGGTTGGAGACCCCTGCTGTATATAGCCCACATTCATATACAGGTAGTCCTTGACTTAGAACAGTTCTCTTAGTCACCATTCAAAATGGCACTGAAAAAACTGATTTATGACCATTTTTTACATTTATGACCATTGCAGCATCCCCAGTCACGTGATTTACATTCGAATGCTTGACAACTGACTCACATTTATGACGATTGCAGTGTCCCAGGGTCATTTGATTACCTTTTGCAACCTTCTGACAAGCAAAGTCAATGGGGAAACCAGATTCACTTAACAACCATGGTACTAGTTTAACAACTGCAGTGATTCACTTAACAAATGTGGCAAGAAAAGTCATAAAATGAGGTAAAACTCACTTAACAAATTTCTCACTTAGGAATATAGATTGTGGCCGTTAAGTTGAGGACTACCTGTATCACATTGTGGCTTTATTCATTCCATTGAGGTTTATGTGAACAGAAGATCTAAGCTATTGTTTTTTTAAAACCCACAATGGCTAGATTCACAAAACATCCCAAGGAAAACCATACTGTGATGTGGGAATTTATTTATGTTGAAATGACAAACAAAATGTGGAACTGCAAAAATGAGAAAAATAGTCATTCCTTAATGTGGTTATTAAAACCTATAACAGTGGCTTCATATAGGTAAATGGGCAAATATTGGGCAGAAATAGCACATCTCAGAAACTAAGCACAATATCATTTCTCAAACAATAAACATGCCGTAATGCAAATGAACCAAGTTTATTTTTTTTTAAAAAATAGATCAATCTACTCAACATGATTTCCCCTCCACACACAGAGAGACCATGTGTTCAACTAAAATTCCTAGAATTTCCAACAACTAATAGCTAATTCTGGGAATTTTAGTCATTGAAAGACCAGAGGTTTGGGAAAGTTGCAATACTCTATGCCTTATAAACAGGTTTCACTACATTATGTTCACCAAAAGACACAAAATTGTGCAAACCTATACTGCTTCTTCTCAGTTTAATCCCATCTGGCTGCTGTCTCCAAGAGGAATCTTTATTCTTTGAAGAATTTCCATCAAAATGGTTTCTTTCACACTTACTTTGAATGCCACGTGATAAGCTTAATAAGACTGACAAATAAAATATAAATTAGTTGAAATTACAGGAATAAAATCCAACACATCTTGAGACCACAAAACTGAGGTATGGCAGTAGTTAAACTTTGGCAGAATGTCCAACAATCTGGTTTGTTTTTGATTAACTAAAAACAAATCAAAGTAGAAGGTCACCAATGACTTGTAGAGTTTATCATGTTTCATATACAGTACATGAAAACCCCATTCACACTTCTTATTTTCAAACTGACTACTTTTAAATGAAGCAACCTTGGACTTTCTCTATCAACTTTGCCTTTTTTTAAAATGAAAAGTTGAGCATTCTTTGAAGCAAAACACTGACGCAGACATATTCCAGTGTTTATGGGACTGAAAGCATTGTTGCAAATAAAGTTTATACTACAGAGGAACACTGCATTTGTTTTATATGGAAATAATGTAAAATAATAATAAATGGCAGATGACACATTAATTATTCTGGTTTCTAGTCCTGTTTGTTTTGTATGGAATATGTTTTTGTGAGAAAAAGCAGTATGAAAGAATCACAAATACAGAACTAGAATCTGTGTTAACGTAATTCCAATGGAAAAATATAGAACAAAAATAGCTCTCAGGTAGCAAGTCAAAACTAGAAAGAATTACCTGGATCAAAAAGATACTGAGCCCAGTACAACCCCCCTCCCAAAATACATTCTGAAATCACAAAATGAGAAGTGTGCATTATACTTTATACAACAGAGAATAATAGAGTTCACAGATATTTCTGTCAATCCAGCATGAAAATTCAGATCCTTACCCACCACTTAAAAATCCATTAGAAACCTTTCCCTGAAATTCCAATTTAAAATATACATATTCTGCATGCTTAGTTTATATAATCTGCTTCTGCTTCTGAACTGAAATGACTGGTACTTTTAGTTCACAGTTTTGAAGTGTGGGTGCTGTAATTTCAGGCAGTATAAGAAAGATGGAAAGAGATAAAATGAAAAACAATCTGAAAGGTACTGCAATTTTTTTTTCATCTGGGGCAACCAAGGAACAATATAAACCAGCTTAAGGATTGCTCTAGTTAACAGTAGCCAGGGTTGGCATACATAATTTTAGTTCTCCAGGCTTAGGGAACATCAATACCAAATAACATATCAAAATTTTGCAGTGATTTTGCCTTCAGGACTGATCTCCCTAAACTCAAAGAATCCCAACTAATAATATGTAAGAATCATTTTTAAGACTAATAAAGATCAGCTTATGTGAAGCTTCCCTCTTTTCTTATTCTTGAAAAAGCGAGCTGTATCATGACAAATCATATTGGTTAGGAATTGGGTTTTTAAAGTTGTTTTAAAACTTTAAAAACAGATAACTGTTTTCTGACATAGCATGCCATCCATTTTGAATCCAATAATTTATATTCATCAGTCAATTCAACCTGTTCTTGCTGCATTTTGGGAAACAGTGCAGTTCCTTATAAAATTCTCTTATTGCCAAGACTGATGCTGGCCACCAGTACAGGTAGCCCTCCTCTTACAACCACAATTGAGCCACTTATGCTGCTAAGTGAGAAATTCGTTAAGTGAGCTTCGCCCCATTTTTCTTGCCACATTTGCTAAGTGAATCACTGCAGATGTTAAATTAGTAACAGGGTTGTTAAATGAATCTGGTTTCTTCATTGACTTTGCTTGCCAGAAGTCGCAAAAGAGGTTCACCAGGACAATGGTACAGTAATAAATATGAGTCAGTTGCCAAGTGTCTGAATTTTGATCACATGACCACAGGGATGCTATGTTGTAAGTGTGAAAAATGGTCATAAGTCACTTTTTTTCAGTGCCCTTGTAACTTTGAACAGTCACTAAACAAAACTGTTGTAAGTCAAGGACTACCTGTATTTCAATAAAGGCCCATTTAACCCATCTAGTGATAAGCACTGTAAGTAGATTGTTACCTGATGAATCTGCATGGCCAAACAGAAGAAAAAGAATGAGCAATGCTTTGCAGCTGATTGCCTCAATGAGAAAGAGAGAGAGCCTCTTGTTGTCTCTTTTGAATCGCTTTTAAATATGATTTATTTCTATGTATCAATTAATGGCTGATTTGCTGAATACCAGGTTTCCAGGACTTCTCTAGTGTTTTTTGGATTTGGCTTGGTCTGAGATGCTCAGTTTCCCAACAGAGCATCTGTGAGCATCCCTAGACCAATCCTAGATAAAGCAAACAACCAAGGACTCCACTATCCAAACTCATTCTCACTTTGCATGGGCCCACCTGCCAATCACAGCAACTTGATAAATTGATTTTTATACTATTCAGTTTAATTCATGAGTCAATTTGTTCAACATTTTATGGGATCTTGGTGTGTCAGACTTTAATCGATTAATTGATTAGATACGGTAATCCATAAAAATGGCACGTATTCATTATAGACTGAGGACTGTATTTTCTCACCAACACACAGATGGAAAGGAACACAGAAAAAAATGACTGTTGATTGACTCTGGAATTAGTAAATTATTTCAAATAGGATTTATTTCAAGAGTAATTCTCATTTGAATTAATTATTGTTTTTAATAATGAGTGCTGATTGAACATGGGCCAAACTAAGTTGATTAACATACATCAGTTACTTGTTAACAAATTGTCAACGGTTAACAGGTGTCAACAGTTACAGTAGAACCTCTGCTCACGACCATAATTTGTCCCATAACTTTGGCGATTTGTTTGTCTTCTAAAGTTTCATCTTCAGGAATTTCTGGGTCAGGGGTCATGTTTGATCGCCACCCGAGTATGTGTTCATGACCAGACTATTGTTATTGTTATTCAAAAATTTTGTGAATTTTTTTATTGCATCCCGATTTGGTTGTGGTCAGAAGTGTTCGTGAACAGGGGTTCTACTGTATTAAAGATTTAGATTATTTATTTTATTATTATTATTCAGTGGAATTCTATGGCGCCCTTCTCCCGAAGGACTCAGGGTGGCGTACAACATAAAAACATACAATTACGAAAGTTAAAAAACCGATTAGATCAAAAATCCAATAAATACAATTACATTAAAATTTAAAATGTGGGAAACAATTTAAGAATTAAAAATATTAAAATGAATTAATTTAATTATTTTATGGCCCGATGTGGCTTGTTCAATATGCTTGCTCAAAGAGCCACGTCTTAAGAGCTCGGTGGAAGGAGCGGAGTTCGGGGATCACTCGCAGGTCCGGAGGCAAGGTATTCCAGAGGGTGGGAGCTCCCACAGAGAAGGGTCTCTGTCTGGCTGTAGGCACCCTGAGGAGGCTGACTCTATGGGAGTGGGTCGGGCGATGGGAGGCCTGCAGATATTCTGGTCCTAAGCCATGTAGGGCTTCAAAAGTTATAAACAATACCTTGAATTTCACCCGGAAGACCACTGGAAGCCAATGCAGACTGTGCAGGAGGGATATGACACGGGAGCACATAGGTGCCCCCATGACTACCCGCATGGCTGCGTTCTGCACCAGTTGAAGTCTCCAGGTGCTACTCAAGGGCAGCACCATGTAGAGAGCATTGCAGTAATCCAATTAGGATTCAGCCTAATCCTTAGGCCCCCGAAATCACCTGTTTTAGTTCTGGTCTGCCATTTTGAAAAAAATGAAATTTATTTTTTGATTATTTTTTTTGCTCGGCTCTCCCACTCACCTGCAGTCTATAGCTACCTTTATTCATTCTGTTTGCAGCAGCACAAGTATTTGCTGTTTGCTGGGAGGACCCAGCAAAAAAAATAAAAAAGTAAAAAAAATTCAGATATTCAAAATGGCCGACTGTAACTAAAACAGCTGATTTCGGGGCTACATTGATGCCCGCACAGCGTGTTTGGCACACACTGCACGGGCATCACCTTAGGTCCCCCAAAAATGAGCTGACCCGAGTACAAGTTGAGGGTGACTTTTTCAGCCCATTTTGGGGGCTGAAAAACTCGACTTATATTCGAATACATACGGTATTTTAGTTTACAGACATTGCTTCAACAATGAGAGCAGTGTAATATTTTGGTAGAAATGGACTCAGAGACAGAACTAGTAAAAGACTGTATGATTAAATGGGCTCAGAATTTTCAAGA